>QVTF01023777.1:222500-305000 GCA_003573665.1 Oxygymnocypris stewartii | reverse complement strand
TCCAGAGGCAGACTGCCCCAGACGCCCAGGAGGTCAGTCAAGATCAGCCAGGGTGCGTTTCCCGTACTGTACGGCTGTCCTCCACTAAGGATTATTCTGGTCGACTAGTAGCCGTTCATTTTAAGCATTAGTTGACTATTTTATTTAATTATTAATAAACCATTTAAATCATTATTATGAGCCTCTAATAAGCTCTCAACCCTACTCATAAAGCTTGCACCGGCAGAAGTAATGATTATGAACGTGTCAGGCTAAAACAGCTTTTAATATTTTGATAAACGGATGCTTTCTTTGTTTTTTCGGTTTAAGAGATTAAGCCGGCGACACTGACTCGTCATCTCCGCAGTAGATACACCGTTATGCACGTTTCATACGGATTACATAATATGATAATTTTAGTTTTACATTTAATTTGAAAACATAAATTTGACTGTAGATATATTTGGTTATGTTTCACGCTCAAATCCACAGAAAGCACATCCTTTCGTTATTTCACAAAAGCACAATGTTTTGTTTTTGCAGTCTTTACCGATTTGAAAGATATATTACTCTAAAAATTGAGTATTTAAGATCTGAGCCACCGTTCAGCTCCACAATAGCACACATTTATCTGGGTTAACGTTAGATTGAGCGGCCATGTAAAGCTGCTAAAACTATATTTCACATGATAAGCTGTATTTGATGTCGATGAATGATAGTCGATCGTTTGTATGCCGTTAACGATCTATTCGTCACGACCTGCATGATTTCACTAAGCGACTAATACAATGTTAATCGACCAAGCCTCTTCTGGTCGACTAACGATTAGCACGATGCATTGTTGTGGTAACTAACTAGCTAGTCAAACATCTCCATCGTTTGAACCACGTTAGTTCAATGAGCCATTGTTAATGCAGTAATAACTTCTGCTATTTAACTAATTAGAGATCTCTGAGATGCTGCTGTATTGAATATGACACCTAATTTACTAAGTTTCCTGTGATTTTGCTTTATTTGATTTATTGCGGGTTCGCTCTTACGTCATACTCCGGGGTTGCCTTAAGTATTCATGCACAATCTTCAATAATGGCGCTTATTGAGACCATACTAAAATACATTGATTAAAATGCATTTATAAAACAGATAGTTCCGGTCCTTGATTCTGATTGGGTGAGGCTTTGTTTACTTTGTATGTTGCTTAGCAACCATTTTGTTCCAACCAGGGCTGAACGATTAATTGCATTTAGATAATATCGCGATATGAAAAAACACGATTTTCAACCGCAGAGGCTGCGATTACAGTTTGCCGTGGGTTTTCGTGTCTTTCATAACATGCGGAATTGACGCGCTACATGTAAACGATATCCTTTGTTGTATTTTCCTGTCAAGATAACGGAGTTCGTTTGGAAGTCTTCAGCTTTTAAGAACTGCCGGGTTCTCAAGTTATTTGACATATTTGAACCCTGTTTTTAAAGTAACAATAATTACTTTCCCTGGTAATTAGATTATTTTATAATGATGTAAATATTTATGAGAAGTAACTAGTAATATAACTAATTAATCTTTAAAGTAACGTGCCCAACACTGCACACTGTGCAATGACTTGTTGCTTGTCTTTGTTGAATAATAAAGAACATAAAGAGCTTTAAAAAAATCGATTATTAAATCGCAATCGCAAATTAGATTATTTTCCAAAATCGTTCAGCCCTAATTCCAATCACAACGGTTTGAGGAACTACATTGTTTGGTGGAAGAATACTGTTTTTATTCATATCATTACACTTATTTGCTCCGTTTTATTTTGTGAAACCTTATTACTTATATGGTATAACCGTTTTATAAAAGCAAAAAGCCCCGTGAAGCACTGAATTTATACCAGCTAAAGCCTCTTACCTGTTATAAATTCACTGTAAACCACTGGTTATTGCTTTATTATATTTAGCTTGTACCCAAGAGCATATGTATTGAAGCTCATAAGTCATATTAACGAGAAACTATGTTTCTAACCACAGCTCGAGCTGTAGTTCAACCACGTACGTTTGCGATGCTGTTTACGAATGTTAGTTTGAGTTGTCTCTGGCAACACCGAATCGTTGACCTATGTTGGTAACGACGGATCTTGTGACCATAAACGATGCTTTTGGGAAACGCACCCCTGCTGTCGTAGCCATTGAGAAAGTTCTGTGTAACTGAGACTGCTTTTCCTCCGTAGCAGATCACTGGGAATGACCAAACCGTGCGCTCCCATCGCTGATGAAACCTGGAAAGATGGATGTTACTGAAGCCCTGAGGACTTCTGAACCACAAAAGACATGCAGAGAAAATCAACACGAGGTCCTAAAACCGGAGCCTGCGTAATGAGATGATGATCTGACTCTGTCTGCTTTCAAAGACTACAGCAAAGTTTAATACCTGCTTGATTTCGGATACCAATATACTTTGATTTTCACGGCAATGGGGAAGTATGACAATACTAGGAGAACTTGAATAATGAAAAAGGGTCCTGTAATACTTGTTTTTGTGAAACAATGTGTGGAATTGAATTCCTAAATGCTGTGGAGTAACCTGATGTTGATTGTGCATGTTTATCTATTTTTAGAAATGAAGGATATATGATTTATATTTGTGTGGTGGGGGGGAAAGTGAGTTTTTAATTTGTTGAAGGAATTGTGTTGTGTAAAGCAAGAAATGTGTCTGTTTTGTATTGCCAAGACATAAACACAGCAATAGTTTTCACAAAAATTGAAGAAAATAATTAAAATAGTTTATTGTAATGGCAGCAATGTGCATTACTACTGCAACACTGTTCCTCAATCCAGTGCTTGTTACTACACTTACACTCAATCTGACAGGTTTACTGATGCCTGTATAGTCTAGGTTTAAACATGCACTAAGCAGTACAATTGGAAATATGAGTATGCAATGATAATGGAGTGCCTCGGAAAATCAATAAATCAATTTCAGCAATAAACCGAAAAGAAGAGCCTTCTTATTCATTCCAGGGAACCTCCTTTGCATTGGCAAGTAACAGACACGGCTTTATTGTTATCAAAAGTTGGAAGTATGTGTTTTGTTTGAAGGTGTAAATACCACATAACGCGAAAGGCACTGTAACTTATTTCGGAAGAAAGCGCAATGTTATCGTATGAGGTGACGTAAAAGCGTGCCGCGGGTTCGCTCTACCCCTCCCCCTGCTGTTGTCAACGAACACCCCGATTGGCCGAGGCCTAGAATCGAGTACTCTGATTGGCTGATGCAACGAATCCAGCAGCGTGATTGGCTCAGGCCTGGAAAAGAGCGTTCGGGGATCCTCAATGTACAGGCCGCAGTGGTGCTACCGTTGGAAAATTAACGATAATAAAACACGACAGATTCGCGGGGATCCGAAACTCTTCAACGCTCCGAAGGCAGTCACGGAGCAGGTAAAGCGTTTTGGATTTGTGCGGCAGGTCTGTGAAACGGTCGCCGGCGGCCCTGTCGGCCTGCGCTACGCCCAAGCGCGAGGAAGCGCCCAGCGCTCGCGCCAAAACAAGTCCCTACAGCGATCACGCGCCTCGCTTTTGGCGCAAAAACCAGCCATGTACGAAGTACATGCAGAAAGCACACCTGGGCGTCGCGTTTTTGTTATAGGGTTGTGTTGTAGTCATTTACGTGTTGAGATATTAGGCGGCTAATGCTATTAGCCGTTTAGCATGTAGTGTAATGGCGGAGGGCAAGATGGCGCAGTAACGCGGCTGCATTTGCACAAGCTTTTAACTGCGTATAAACTGTTTCTTCGGGTATATTAAAGTGGATTTTACAATCTAATATTATATTTTGTGTATGTTTCTAATTGTATTGAGTCGATGCAACGATAGTAACTATGTTTCGATGAAACTGTCACGAACGGACCAGTTGTGCTCAATCGCGAGTTGCGTACTATGGCGTAGGCTGGCCTCATGAATATTAATAAGGTCACTCTGACGTTGCGTGGTACTACGTAAGCGTACGTGACGTAATTAATATTCATGAGTCAAGCCTTTGTCCTAGTAGGATTAGTAAAATATGCTTTGACTAGTTTATCATAATCACTGTCCTGATCGAAAGCACTGACAGCGATCATCACACACTTTCTCAGCCACTACAATCGTTTTTTGAAAATATTACATTCATGGATCTAAACTTATGTTCAAATAGAGATGAATGACGTCATGCTGGAAACCCCCTCACAGCGTTGTTATATTTCGCAAGTTGTTATTAATAATTTCTAATGTAGTATTAACCGTATATAGTTATGCCCAACCTCCTTACTGTCAGTAATTATTTTTTTATTATACTTAATCGCAATAAAAGTGTTATAATGGCTAGAATTCATTGTGACATGAACTTTCTAACATATATATATATATATACATTCATAAACGATATTTTCTTTTGCTGCCTTTTTGTATGCATTGATTTATGTTGTAGGATGTTTGTTTTTCTCTCCATATTTTATATTTGGAAACCCAAACAAGAATTTGTAGCTAAAATCTCCCCAAGGTAGTCTCTAAATTGCATGAAATATTATAATCATAATGTTTCCTTCTTTGTTTCTTTCAGACACTTTCCTCCCAGATGCCAGATTTGATTAAAATGGTTGTGATGCTTTTACGTGAAGGGAGCTACTGTCGAATGTGAAGGTGTGTTATATATAAATACAAGCGTTTACTCTCATGTGCCTGTATTTTGAATGGAAGAGATGATTAATTATTAGTGAATTGTTTAACAGGGTTTCCAGAGGAGTCTTAAAAAGTCTTAAATTGTACAAAAAAGTCATAATTATGATTTTAAGAGGCGATTCTAGGGTGAGCGTATATCCGGGGCTAAACCAAAGACATTCAGATATGTGTCCGAATACATGGATACACTTACAAATAGAGGCATGTTTAAATCATACTTTAGCTAAGTGCCTTTAATTTTTTAAAGCCATATAATTCAAATGTAAAGTATAATATATAAGTATGATTAAACATTCAGGGCTCTATTATATAGCCTCTATTTAGACTGCACATACCCTATTGCATAAATAATGTTATGAGATTTATGTTTTAAATATAAAAAGTGGAATATAGAAACATTAAATGATAGAAAAATATTTTATTTTGTGTGTCGCAGAGCTGATAAATGGTCAAATGAGAGATTGTTACGCGTTTGTTTTTTGATGTTCCTGATATGAACACAACACACAAACACAATGTACTCGAACCGGCAGAAAACATTGGTGTCAGTCTGGAGCCCTGGGCTTCGTTTTTACACATTTGTTGTCAGTGAAATAGAGCAAAAGACAATATTATAATTTAAGCCACTTAAAATTAACTTATTTTTTATTGAATTGTTGCCCTGACATGAAAAAAAGTCTGCCACAGACCATGCCAACAAAACATATAATTCCTCTAAATGTGTTTCTCTCCTAGAAAGACCGTGTGTGTATATAATATAATACTATATATTGGCTATGAGTTGCTTCAAAGTGACAGGGCTCAAGGTGCGTTCACACCAGATGCGAATGAAGCGTTACGCGCAAATGATTTACATGTTAAGTCAATGCAAAGACACGATAGACAATCCTGCGGCGCTATTCGCGTGAATTGAGCGTTTGGGGCGTTTGACGCGCGAGTTGGAAAATCTGAACGTTGGCGGATATTCGCGCCGTGTTAACCAATCAGGAGCTTGCTCTAGCAGTGACGTGATAACGAGCGGAGGCAGGAAATCCCAAACAACAATGGAGGACAAATTAATGGTGGTTGTATGTGGGTACCCGGAGATGTACGATACTACTTCATACTTTTACAAAAACAGGAATAAATTTTGAAAGAGACTGGAGCTGCCTGCAGAAGCCCCACACATGACGCGAATTCACGTCTGTTGTGTAGCGAATTTCACGCGCGTCTGGTGTGAACGCACCTTCAGTAACCAATAACCTAATTTGACAGATGCAAGATCTGCTGTTACTTCTTATCGATGGTTGGCCGGTTTACTTGTCAGTCAGAAGTACGAGCTTCAGTGGGCGGTTCCTGACGGGAGTAAACTACGGTTCGTGATTTTAATGCGTGTGAAAACTCAGTGATGATTATGCGTACAGGGCATGGTCATAAAAACATCCGGGGCTTCAGCCCCCTTAGCCCACCCCTAGGCGCCGCCCCTGTTTAAGAGGTCTTAAATTTTGGGGCGAAAAGTCTATGATTTAGTTAAATAAACATGAGCGCTGAAAGTTCAAAGTCTGGTGCTGTTCTGTCTTTACCGGGAACACCGTTATATTTCTTCCTAACCTGTCAGAGAATGAATCCGTTAACACCGGTTAAACCAGTGCCATACGTGTGCCTTCTTTCACTGCACCGTTCAGTCTATTAACATGCTTTTAAAATGATCACATCATTTAAGATATGAGGGCAGAAACAGAAATAACTCCAAACACAGCTACAGCACTGTTCCTGAATGAATCAACCGTTTAAATGATTCGGTTCAGTCGCAATGACTCGCTTGTTAATGCTGACTTGCTGCCACCTACTGGCCGTTTTAATTTCACATTTAAAGTATCTTCATTTTTTAAAATAATTTCAATATTTAAGCATAATAAAGGACTTCTGTCCTTTATTTTCTCCATTTGAAAACATTAGACATTATTGTGCTTATTGTTAATAAGTGTTGCTGATGATGCTTTTTATAAATAAAATGTTTTTATTGTAATTTGAAGATTAAATTTGACAATGTTAATTTTCAACTAGTTTTTTTTTGTTGTTAAGATGACTGAAAGAAGGAAAAACCATATCGGTTATCGGGTACATAAACGTACAAATAATCAGTATCGGTTATAAAAAATCAATATCGGTCGATCACTATCAGTTTTGAATATCAAAACATTATTTATGAATTTGTAACAGCAGGTTAAAGCATTCTGTGTCCCTCCGAGCGGCTTTAAACCATGTGTAAATACAAATATATACCTCTTCAGACGCATTGCAAAGATCAATTCTGTTGATGCTGATTTCATTCGCTTGGGAACGGCCCAAACACAAGAATTTGGCTCCAAAGATGATGCACACTTAAAATTCCCATAAACTGATTGGAAAAGATTAATTTCTATCGCTGAGCACAGATTGTGAAGTCTTGAATATGAATCTTTCAGATATCAGCACAATAACACGCGGCAAAATATCCTCTAGTTATCCTTATCAATAAAATCCCAGAAAATATCAAGATACCTTTTTTTTGTCAATATCGTGCACCCCTAATTCATGTTATTTAATTTATATAATTATTGATAATTGTTTAAATCAATACAATATTAATGCATTTGACTTATCCATTTTCTTAAAAATGGTTTGAAATGTAAAGTTATCATTTTATAAAACTTTTTGTTTTTGTGAAAACTTGTAACTGAATTATAAATTATGCTTTTTACAGTTTAATATGGCACTACAGACATTGCCCTACCTCGAGGTCATGGTATTAATTTTATTTGTGCAGGTCTTAAAAAAAAGTATTAAATTTGAGCTTAATAATTCTGCAGAAACCCTGTTTACTGATTAGGCATATTCATAATAATTCACTGTGATGGGTATGTGTATATGTTTATGGTTAATATTAAAGGATTATATCGCGTAGAAATGTGTAAATATAATCATCAGGCCGCTGGCGCCCCCTGCAGGCCTTTGTTATGTGTAATTTACATTAGCTCTATTGTTATTATACATTATGTATTTTAAGATTGTTCAATAAAACCATATTATTTCTTGCTTTTGATACGTTATTTGAACTAATTATTATTGCATCATTGCTATTATTTATGCATTTTAAGTAATTTTAAAAGCTATTGTTCACTTACATCTATTTTTATTACCACAAAAAAATTATTATAATTATAGGACTGAAATATGAAATCCGTTTTATTTCCAAAATCTGTTTTTTACATATACTCTGTTTTAATGCTTAAATAAAATTGTGTTAAATCAATAAGCCTGTTTAATCAAGTTTTATAGTTTTATCTGCACCAAAATCTGTTTTCCATTAATTTCTGGATTCCATTTGAATGGTTCCATTAATTTTAATAATCAAAAGCATCTCAAATTAATTAATTTTTTATTTAAGAAAAAGTTTTTTCTTTCAGAAATATTGCACATTTACATTTTCGCCTAAATAAATTCTGGTAAATAATATTTTTGCTAAAGTGTTTTTTGATTATTAATATTAATTGTATTATTAGACTAGGACACGTGGATATGTTGTCATTGTTACACTATAATAATGCACTTTTGATACTTCTTGCACTCTGTTGCACTTTACTTTTGCTTTAAAATAAAATTTCATAGAAATGTGGATTAATAAAATGTGGTTTAATAAAATATTCGTAAATCAAATGTTTGATTTTTTGCGGAAGATTAATCGTGTAGATTAATCGATTAATCGATAAATTAGTCGATAGATTAATCGAAATAAAAATAGTAATTGGTGGCAGCCCTAATATATATATATATATATATATGTATATGTTTACCACACAGCAGTCCTTTATTTGCTGTAATTCTCTGTTTTACAGTATTGTGGTGCAGTCACAGATAATGGATCAAGGTGGAGGGATCCTGGAGCTTCACAAGGATTTAAAAATGCCCCATACTATGATAATGCCAGATTTCGGTAAGGAACCGGCACCAAAATAATGAGTCAACACATGGTCAGTTTTCAGCCATTGCACCGAATGATGATTTTACGCTTGTTTGTTTATGATTTAACATAATTAAACGTTTTTCAACTTCCAGCTGCTAATGGACAATGCACCGTTTGTATTTTGATGAATGTAAATAAACAGTTCATTTGATTTCAGCAATTTTATGTACTTTTCATTTTGCTCTCGTTAAACTGTGCGGTGTGTAGCACTCATAACTAGTCGTCACTTAAAGGATTAGCTCACTTAAATATGAAAATAGTCAAAATTTACGAACGATGGTCCTCTTTTAATAACAATTACGTTTTATTACAGGAGTGACTCGGTTGAATTGTTCCACAAAGCACTCTTGAAATTGCTAATTAATGAAGATTTGCTATGAATTTTAAATTTTTTGTAATAATCCAAAAGCACAACATGTGAAAATAACTAAATTAGGGAGTGGTAATGAGTGACCCTCTGCTGCCATCTACTGGTTATAGTTGTACTTTCATGTCATTTTCATTTAATAAGTGTTTGTTTTCCATCAGGTGGCAGAAATCATCCACTTAAGCGTGATATGTTTTTCATCTATTTCCATGAGTGAAAATGAGAAATGTAGATCCTCTATAAAGTCAATTCTGAGAATTGTTTGTAAACGCATTATACATGTTATAAATGCTTTGCTGAAACATGTTACAAAGACTGTGCACTATGTAGTACTTAATTGTGGAGGTAGACCGTTAAACAGTTTTTCACCATTTTCATGTTCAGGATTTTTTGGGCGTGGCTAAATCAGGACTCGATGATGTAATCGAGTCACCGAGCACGGCCCCTCCCCCGGCACTATAGACGTGTGTTCGACTTGTTTGATATCAAAGTACAGTGAGAGCTAGGGATGCTCGATTATGACAAAAATCATAGTCAATATTATAATTATTACAATATTACAATCATTGGTAAATATTATAAGCAAGATTATTTAACATGATTATTAGTAAAAAAAAATATATATAATAATGCAAGTCTATAAAGTGTTCACTTATTAATATAAAGTACACAGTCGCTGCAGGAATATAGCGCACTGTCTCTTTAAGAGCCGCACGGATCCTATTTACTGTTACACAAGTATTTGTTTGATTATTAATATAAAGTACACAGTCACTGCAGGAATATAGCGCACTGTCTCTTTAAGAGCCACACGGATCCGATTTACTGTTACACAAGTATTTGTTTGATTATTAATATAAAGTACACAGTCGCTGCAGGAATATAGCGCGCTGTCTCTTTAAGAGCCGCACGGATCCTATTTGCTGTTACACAAGTATTTGTTTGATTATTAATATAAAGTACACAGTCGCTGCAGGAATATAGCGCACTGTCTCTTTAAGAGCCGCACGGATCCTATTTGCTGTTACACGAGTATTTGTTTGATTATTAATATAAAGTACACAGTCGCTGCAGGAATATAGCGCACTGTCTCTTTAAGAGCCGCACGGATCCTATTTACTGTTACACAAGTATTTGTTTGATTATTAATATAAAGCACACAGTCGCTGCAGGAATATAGCGCACTGTCTCTTTAAGAGCCGCACGGATCCTATTTGCTGTTACACGAGTATGTGTTTGATTATTAATATAAAGCACACAGTCGCAGCAGGAATATAGCGCACTGTCTCTTTAAGAGCCGCACGGATCCTGTTTACTGTTACACAAGTATTTGTTTGATTATTAATATAAAGTACACAGTCGCTGCAGGAATATAGCGCACTGTCTCTTTAAGAGCCGCACGGATCCTGTTTACTGTTACACAAGTATTTGTTTGATTATTAATATAAAGTACACAGTCGCTGCAGGAATATAGCGCACTGTCTCTTTAAGAGCCGCACGGATCCTATTTGCTGTTACACGAGTATGTGTTTGATTATTAATATAAAGCACACAGTCGCTGCAGGAATATAGCGCACTGTCTCTTTAAGAGCCGCACGGATCCTGTTTACTGTTACACAAGTATTTGTTTGATTATTAATATAAAGTACACAGTCGCTGCAGGAATATAGCGCACTGTCTCTTTAAGAGCCGCACGGATCCTATTTGCTGTTACACGAGTATTTGTTTGATTATTAATATAAAGCACACAGTCGCTGCAGGAATATAGCACGCTGTCTCTTTAAGAGCCGCACGGATCCTATTTGCTGTTACACGAGTATGTGTTTGATTATTAATATAAAGCTCACAGTCGCTGCAGGAATATAGCGCGCTGTCTCTTTAAGAGCCGCACGGATCCTATTTACTGTTACACGAGTATGTGTTTGATTATTAATATAAAGCACACAGTCGCAGCAGGAATATAGCACGCTGTCTCTTTAAGAGCCGCACGGATCCTATTTGCTGTTACACGAGTATGTGTTTGATTATTAATATAAAGCACACAGTCGTAGCAGGAATATATAAGGGGGTACTTTAAGTAAATAATTTATGTCAAAAGGTTTCGGCTGACAAAAACGTTTGTACCCCCTGAAGACAGGTGAGAGAGACGGCAGCGTTCCCGCGAGTAGGCGTGGCTTCAGCGCCGCTGGTGGACACGCCCCTTGCATCTGAGATACGAAGATTTATGATACCTTATTTTATTTACTTGCCGTTTTTTTAGCATTCAAATTAGTCTGGGTGGTTAATCACACATTTTTCTGTGGTGTGACAAACTCAAAACACTTAATATTGACACGGACTTTAAAGTGATATTTACTGCAGAGTTGGAAAAACTAATAATAAAGTGTTTAAAATATTATGTATTTAAAAAAAATATACTTAATTTCTCTGAAGTCCAAACTTCCCAAGTGTGCACCTGCACCACCGACAACGGCCCTCAGGAGTGTCATAACAACCCAAACTGGTATTGGGGGTCACATCTTTGTCACCTTTTTTGTTCTTCGAGTTTGCATCCCTGCGTGAGAGGTTTCTATCTCTATTTAATATCCACGTAACCAAATCCAAAGCTATCATGTCTCTTCACATGACGTGGTTTAAGCTGCTCAGATTCATTTTAAGACACCTTTATGATTATTTGAGATTACTTATGCTTTGTTTACCTTTACTTTCAATAGAGGAACAGAAACCAGTCATGTTTCATTAAAAATACCTTCATTTGTGTTTAGAAGATTAACAATGGGTTTGGAACAACATGAGTGTGAGTAAATGATGACAGGACTTACTTTATTTTATGTTTTTTTGCGTGAACTATCCCTTTGATGGAAAGAAATACCCCAAAATTGATCAACCACTGCATTGAAAGACATTCAAGCCTCACATACAGTCAAACCAAAATGTATTCAGACACCTTACTGAACTATAGTGTCCTGCACACACTAGTAAAAAAAACTGGTGTCTGAATAATTTTAGGTTGGACTGTGCATCCAGACACATGTACTGTGATGTTCCTCTGTGCAGTCGCAGGGATGGGAGGCCTGGCCCACATTGACGGCGAGCACATTGTGGTGTCGGTGCCGGAGGCCGTGATGGTGATGGACGAGGGCATCATGCTGGAGGCTGAGGTGGTGGAGGGGCCAGACATCTGCCACGAGGACGTCATCACCACCGAGGGCGTGATCATGTCCGAGTCCATCCAAGAGGCTCTGGGCGGCACCGCTGACCTGATCGAGGAGACGGTGCCGGATCATGTGTTCGTGGCCGACCTCATGTCTCCTCACGATCAGAGCCCGCTGGACCACGACCTGGTGTCTGCAGAGGTTATGGTGACGGACACGGAGACGGTCATCCAGGTGCACGATGCCATTAAAGCAGACGATGAGGAGGAGGAGGAGGAGGAGGAGGAGGATGATGCGAAGAGCACTTCGGAGGACTACCTCATGATCTCCCGTGAGTTTGCTGTTACATGGCTTGATGGATCAGTTACCTGTTTCCCAAGCAGCTGGTTGGTGCAAGTGGCCCGCCTTGTTGGCAGAGGCTATTTACACTAACTCCGCCCACTAAAGTGTGTTTGGGATAGTCATCGTTATAAAAAAAACGGCTATGAATCATCAGCTTCTGTGGTGCAGATGGTAACGCATGTGCCGTGGTCTCTTTGACGCGATTGACCCGCTTTTTGATGCCTTCTCAAATCTCATATCACATCATAAAGGCATTTAGTTTCAATTAAAATTAAGGAAATAACCAAAAAGTTGTGTGTGTGTGTCCACTGCTCCAGGTGTGTGTATGTGCGTTTGTGTGTGTGTGTCCACTGCTCCAGGTGTGTGTGGGTGTGTGTGTGTCCACTGCTCCAGGTGTGTGTGTGTGTGTGTGTCTCTCCACTGTTCCAGGTGTGTGTGTGTGTGTCCACTGTTCCAGGTGTGTGTGTGTCTGTGTCCACTGCTCCAGGTGTGTGTGTGTGTGTGTGTGCACTGCTCCAGGTGTGTGTGTGTCCACTGCTCCAGGTGTGTGTCTGTGTGTGTGTCCACTGTTCCAGGTGTGTGTGTCTGTGTCCACTGCTCCAGGTGTGTGTGTGTGTGTGTGTGTGTCCACTGTTCCAGGTGTGTGTCTGTGTCCACTGCTCCAGGTGTGTGTGTGTGTGTGTGTGTCCACTGTTCCAGGTGTGTGTGTGTGTGTGTGTGTGTGTGTGTGTGTGTCCACTGCTCCAGGTGTGTGTGTCTGTGTCCACTGCTCCAGGTGTGTGTGTGTGTGTGTGTGTGTGTGTGTCCACTGTTCCAGGTGTGTGTCTGTGTCCACTGCTCCAGGTGTGTGTGTGTGTGTGTGTGTGTCCACTGTTCCAGGTGTGTGTGTGTGTGTGTGTGTGTGTGTGTCCACTGCTCCAGGTGTGTGTCTGTGTCCACTGCTCCAGGTGTGTGTGTGTGTGTGTGTGTGTGTGTGTGTGTGTGTGTGTGTGTGTCCACTGTTCCAGGTGTGTGTCTGTGTCCACTGCTCCAGGTGTGTGTGTGTGTGTGTGTGTGTGTGTCCACTGTTCCAGGTGTGTGTGTGTGTGTGTGTGTGTGTGTGTGTGTGTCCACTGCTCCAGGTGTGTGTGTCTGTGTCCACTGCTCCAGGTGTGTGTGTCTGTGTGTGTGTGTGTGTCTGTGTCCACTGTTCCAGGTGTGTGTGTGTCCACTGCTCCAGGTGTGCTTGTGACTGTGTGCACTGCTCCAGGTGTGTGTGTGTGTGTGTGTGTGTGTGTGTGTGTGCACAGCTCCAGGTGTGTGTGTGTGTGTGTGTGTGTCCACTGCTCCAGGTGTGTGTGCACTTGGATGGGTCAAATACAGAGAACACATTTCACTGCTGGTTATACTCTGTATAATTATGTATGTGACAAAAAAATAAATAAATACAAATATCTGTAAACCGATATATCGGTCGATCTCTAATTTAGGCAGTTTAAGAAAGACATTTTCCAGTTCGTCACATGTGTTTTCAGCAAATGCGAGTGAAATGCTTGTGTATGGATGGATTGGATCCAAAGCAGAGTTTGATGTTTGTCTTCTGTGCAGTGGATGAGGTCGAGGGAAAGCTGGACATTGGAGACGCACCTTTAAAGATCACCGCAGACGACGATGGCTCGAAAGAGGATGAGTTCAGCTCGGAGGTCATTAAAGTTTACATCTTTAAGGCAGATGGAGATGAAGATGTGGAAATAGGTAAGGAACACATTTCACATATGTGCCTCAAGCTGATTGCATTAAGGCTGCAACAAACGATTATTAACCGATTATTCGAATGATTAAACGACTTGCGATGATACCGGTGTTAAGCCGCAACACCGTTTACATCACTCGCCCACCGCGACACCGTCGTTTAGATTAGTTTATAGTAAAAATAACGGACATCAGTCGTGCATCACAGATCAGAGATAATTTATCACGTGACGAGAGCTGACTGACAAGAAGAGTGAGGTGACACAGACAAGAAGAGTGAGGCGACACAGACAAGAAGAGTGAGGCGAGACATACAAGAAGAGTGAGGCGACACAGACAAGAAGAGTGAGGTGACACAGACGAGAAGAGTGAGGTGACACAGACGAGAAGAGTGAGGTGACACAGACGAGAAGAGTGAGGTGACACAGATGAGAAGAGTGAGGTGACACAGACAAGAAGAGTGAGGTGACACAGACAAGAAGAGTGAGGTGACACAGACGAGAAGAGTGAGGTGACACAGACGAGAAGAGTGAGGTGACACAGACGAGAAGAGTGAGGTGACACAGACGAGAAGAGTGAGGTGACACAGACGAGAAGAGTGAGGTGACACAGACGAGAAGAGTGAGGTGACACAGACGAGAATAGGGAGGTGACACAGACGAGAAGAGTGAGGTGACACAGACAAGAAGAGTGAGGTGACACAGACAAGAAGAGTGAGGTGACACAGACAAGAAGAGTGAGGTGACACAGACGAGAAGAGTGAGGTGACACATATAAGAAGAGTGAGGTGACACATAAGAAGAGTGAGGTGACACATATAAGAAGAGTGAGGTGACAGACAAAAAGAGTGAGGTGACACAGACAAGAAGAGTGAGGTGACACAGACAAGAAGAGTGAGGTGACACAGACAAGAAGAGTGAGGTGACACAGACAAGAAGAGTGAGGTGACACAGACAAGAAGAGTGAGGTGACACAGACGAGAAGAGTGAGGTGACACATATAAGAAGAGTGAGGTGACACAGACAAAAAGAGTGAGGTGACACAGACAAGAGGAGTGAGGTGACACAGACAAGAAGAGTGAGGTGACACAGACAAGAAGAGTGAGGTGACACAGACAAGAAGAGTGAGGTGACACAGACAAGAAGAGTGAGGTGACACAGACAAGAAGAGTGAGGTGACACAGACAAAAAGAGTTAGGTGACACAGACAAGAAGAGCGAGGTGACACAGACAAGAAGAGTGAAGTGACACAGACAAGAAGAGTGAGGTGACACAGACAAAAAGAGTGAGGTGACACAGACAAGAAGAGTGAGAAAAATTCTGAGTATCTACCGATATCGATACCGATCCGATACAGCACCGTTTTTTTAAATCAGTGTATATTTTCTATATCTCTGTGTATGTTGACCTGTTCATCACTCTTTTGTGTTTTACACACAATCTACTAAATATAGACAACTTTACTGTAAAGAAAAACAACAAATGATTGGATATATAATCATAATCTATGACAAAAATACTTTTATAAACTAGTTTAGTGGATAATTCAATAGCAAAAGTTACTCTAAATATATCACGATTGCACAATTATTTTATCAAATTTACAATTATTGGGGAACAAAAAAAGTGAATAAGTGTAGAACTAAATCTGGTAATAAATTATATATTGCTCTTAGTATTGTTGTAAAATATATTCATGGAAAACAAGTAATATATATGCTGTATAATTAAAATGCATTTATTTTAAACGTACTGCACAGTAATGAGGCAGCACCATATAACAGATGAGACGAACAAGAAAGGCTATTAATAATCTTTCATTGCACAAAAATATTATAATACGCAAGACTCCAATACAGAGCGGCATAAAGCGCTTATGCACATCCCGTGCACCGAATGATGCACTTGAAGCAACACGCGGCACGCAGTCTGAACGCTGAATGGAGGATGAAAGACAGCGGAGAGAAGTGTTTACGTGAACTTAAATATTAATCTGTACCTCACATTAAATTATGTAACGGCTTCAGAACACTTTAAATATAGTGCAGGAAAACTTTATGCTGTTTTAGGATGTGTTTGTGGCTTTTGTGGGGCTTAACAATAACACAATAGTAGCTATGCAGAATATCGAATTTGGATCGGTCTCGTCAAATACCCCAATCCAGCAGAAAATGCCAGTTTCGAAGCGATACCGATCCTGAATATCAGACCTAGTCACAATAAATATTTTTTATAATGTTGTATTATTATTCACTATTCACGACGCCATCAGTAAAAATTTCCAAGCGGTTTGGAGCGTCTGATGTCCGTATGCACATAAATATCTCCAACACATGTTATAAACACTCGCTGTATTCAACTACGTGAATATACTGAGCTGTATTCAAGCAGAAATATGATATAAATACATGCACGGTTCGTTTGTGCTTCAATTATATCGGACACGATGCACGATCCTGTATGTCACTGCAATCCGCTTTACCTTTATTGCACTACTCGTCCATCAAACGTGTGTCTACTAGTGTGACTGGCTTCTTTTATCCAGCCGAGAGCTGTAGTTTGTGTATCATATACTCATACAGCGGTTTTGAGCCGCCGTTCAGTCTTCAACTACACCGGAATGAGACTATAGTTAGCCATATCGGCCTAGAAGCTCACGATGTAACTACAGAAGACTCGAGCTTTAAATAAGAAAATAATCTTAACTCTTTGGTCATTTTTGAGCGAGATGCTAACTCAACTTTAACTCTCGGGGAGTCGTAAAATGACCCCCTAAAAAATAGAGTGCTCCTTTAAAAGAATGGATTACAGGTAATAATGTTGTAAATAGTGTTCAGTTTCTTGCACATACTGATTATTTCACTTCATAAGACCTCCGTATATCGTCAGGAGCGGCGAGTATTAATTTTGTGTTTCCTGTATATGCTTTTTTGACTCTCAATGACTCTGTGTGGATTGTGTTGTAGGCAGCACAGAGGTGGTGGAAGACACTGATTTTCCCAACAGGCACATGCCGCTGGAGCTGGCGGCTTCAGGCCGGCTGCCCAGAGAGAAGATGGTCTACATGGCTGTGAAGGACATCAGCCAAGGAGAGGAGGATATCAGTGAGTTCTCCATCTCTCGATAAGATGAGTAACAGGTGCATGCAGCAGCTCAGAAATGTGTGTTATGTTTATGCTGTTCTCTGTCCTGAATGCAGACTGTTCAGAGATGACTGACCAGGTGTATATGGAGGTGATCGTCGGGGAGGAAGACGCTCCTGCCATCACTGAGGACACACCGGTTAACAAGACCTTTGTTCCTGCAGCCTGGGCGACTGCTTATGGTCCTTCACTTTATTCATATCGCAGGCAGAGATAGAAATGGCTTTATATGAATACTCCACCAAAATTTTTAATTCTAGCTGAACTCAGTGCATGGTACTCCAAACACGAGTTTTGTGAAGCCATAATAGCTCAAGGTTAGGTTTCAGCCGTTTGATTAAATACCTGGCGAACATCAAGGAAATATTTAATTTAAAATTGCACTAATTTAACAATACATTGCATGGTTCTCTGGTGATGGTTAATAGTCACATGACATTACAAGGAAACAATTTTGTTTAGTTATTGCTTTATTTTGATTAAGTGTTTAAACTCAAATTATTTATTTTATAGTTTAGGGCTGCACAGTTTGGTCAAAAATTACATTGTGATTTATAGAAATATTTTTCATAACATATTGATAATTAAAATAGTGGCTTTTGAGGATGTTCGCTTTCAATATTTCCACAAAAACAACACACAGAAATAGTGTTTGCATTGTCTTTGTAGCTTTACTTTAAAATGAAACGCAGCACATTAGACAGAATTGCAATATGATGTGTTTGGGTAGTTGACAAATAAAAATTGGACTGTGTCCTGTGTGACAGCAAACATTTCGTAAAAACTTAACATACAAATAACATGAATATTTTTAGAGTTACAAATAGCACGAGAGAGGTTTATCTTCAACCTTAGATTTATTTTATTTTTTTGTCACACATTGATACATCAACTAGCCATTTATTGCAAATCAAATAACTTTTTTATTGTCAAATCCATGAGAGCATGCTCCAGACAGTGCAAAAACAATTTACATATAGACAATACATACTTACAGACTTATAGAGAAGACAATGTGCAGAATACACACACATACACCGTGTACTATTAGACAGTTATCAATACATGTTATGCACCGTATTTACACATTCTACATTATGTACACATATATACACACAATAATATGTGAAGGTGCAGCAGATTATACATCAGGATTAAGGTTTTACCACTCAGATATTAGGTTTACAAACTCACAAATGGGAAACCCTGCAATAACTGATGACTGAGTTTTCATTTTTGGCTCATTATCTACCTTAACATTTATAGAGACACTCTCCTTTGCTTTTAGTGCATTATATGTCCGATCCAAACCCCTTACCAGTCATGGCTTTCCCACAGGAAGCAGTCTTGAATGTAAGAATGGTGCGGCCACTCCCTACCTACAGATCACTGACAGCATCGGCACAAGCCGAGCACTTAAACAAAGGATCAAGAAGAAGAGGAGAGGAGAGACACGCCAGGGCCAGACCGGTATGATCTGCTGCTAGTGCTAGACACCTTTTAAATGAACATTAAATTAAATTAAGCACACATGTGACCCTGGAGCACAGACGCAGTCATAACAGCACGGGTATATTTGTAGCAATAGACAACAATACATTGTATGGGTCAAAATTATAGATTTTTATTGTATGCCAAAAATCATTAGATATTAAGATCATGTTCCATGAAGATATTTTCTACCGTAAATATATCAAAACCTAATTTATTATTAATATGCATTGCTGTGAACTTCATTTGAACAACTTTAAAGATGATTTTCTCAATATTTAGATTTTTTTGCACCAGATTTTCAAATATTGTCCAAACCATACATCAATGGAAATATTATTTATTCAGCTTTCAGATGATGCATACATCTTAATTTGGAAAAATTGACCCGTATGACTGGTTTTGTGCTCCACATATGTTCCCGGACTCATCAGTTTATGTTATTTCAAAAACTATTCCACAAAAACCTTCCTAATATTTCATATTTCACACTGTCAGTTGCACAGTATGATTTTTTTTCTGACTTAAGTCATCTAGCAAAATATATATTTTTTCATTGTTTTTAGACTACCGTTGTAGGTAATACCATCTTTATAAAAAGCTGACAAAAATGAATACTGTAATTTAACCCAAGTATTGATATTAACAATTTATAATTTGTTCCCCTTTAAATGTGTTTTTAGGAAGCCTGCAGTTATTCAAAAACAAAAAAACGTAAAATGATTTATGCATCTCATATAGGAGTGAATGATATGCTAGTAGACACGATAAACTGAATGCATTTAACACCCAGTATACTGTATATTGTGGTTAATCATCTTTAGCACAGTTCTCTATTTCATGCATTTTTTCATAAATGTCAAAGCCATCTTGAACAAATCAAGCACAGTAAGACACAGTTGTGGCATCAATTCGGTCATAACGACCTTATTTCCATAACTATCTTGTAGTACATATCGTTATCGGCTGAACATTTTGTGTTCATCTCACAGAAACAAAAGCTGCAGTCAAATTATTGAATGTTGTGAGAAATTGTAAATGTATCACTTAAAAAATGGTGCTATGATACATTTCTGAATTTTTGCTTCTGTTACATGACGTTAAGCTGCAATTTAATTCCTTTCCTTAAAGGGGTGGTTGATTGCGATGTCACTTTTTTAACTTTAGTTAGTGTGTAATGTTGATGTTTGAGTATAAACAATATCTGCAATGTCACGGCGCTGAAAGTTCAATGGAAACGGAGATATTGTATTTTAAAGAAAAGAGTGTTTAATGCCTACAATTACGATGGGTAGGGACTACAACGAGCTACTTCCTGGGTTGGTGACATCACAAACCCTGGAATTAACATAAACCCCGCCCCTAGGAACACACAACAAAGGGGGCGAGGCTATGTTGCATGGCTTTTCCACCGGAGTGCATACAACTATTGTCTGTAATGGTAAGGGGCGTGATGTTTCCGGACAACATGTAATACGCGGTTAACGAATCACAATGCACTGGGCCAGTTAACCAATCTGAGCCCATTGCATGTATTTAGGAGGGAGTAATATCATAGAAACCGGAAGTAAACCGGCCGTTCAAATGACATGGGAGAAAGTGGCGGTGAATAAAGGTAACAAAGCGTGAAAAACATGTTACTGCTGCATCTCATAAACACAATCACGCCTAGAGAAAAAGCAGTCAACCACTCTTTTATATCTGAATAACTGTTGCACTAGGTGTCTGATAATTAATGTGCATGTAATAGAGCAATAACAGCAAATAATACTGATAGTTCTTGTATCAGTTCAAGTTCTTGAAGGGGTCAGCGGATGCCCATTTTCCACAAGTAGTATGATTCTTTAAGGTCAACATACTTTGGTTAAAATTTCGCAATAGTAGTGTAAAAAAACACCCTTTTCCCCCTGTCAAAAACAGCTCTGTTCACAGCGAGCCGTTTCGGTGCATGTCCCTTTAAATGCTAATGAGCTCTGCTCAGCCCGCCCCTCTCTTCCGTGGGGTGACTTTTAGTGAAACTTGCTAGCCAGCACATTATTAGAAAACACAATTTGCAAAGATTAATACAATTTAATGAAAAATTGATTCCCGTGAACATAGATGCATTTAGGTAGATCAAGGGCGCATTTCCTTCAGAAACAAAAATAATCCTCTGCATCTTCAGCAGCTCAGATGTAAGGTGTAAATGGCGACTGCTATGCTCATTATTACATCCAACAACAAAACACCTCAGTCGCTTAATTTGAGACATTCTTGTCTAAACCTGCTCCGGAAGTGAAACAACGGCGGACTGATGACAGCTCATTCAGTCTGTGCTAAAACACCAGTGTCAGTCTATAATCGTGGGAGGGGCTTGCGTCACACAGCCAAGAATCAGAGAGCGGCTTGTTCTGAGATGGTGCTTATGATTTATTGAGATAAAAAAAACCTGGGTTGATTTTTATCACTATAGGGTGGATGCGTACACACACTGCCAACACACATTTCAGCTCAAACAACATGTAAAAGTGAATTTGACCCCCTTTGATGATGAAGTTGACCCTCTAAGTCTGGTCATAAAGCCTCCTCAAAATTGGATGTTTAAAATTGGATGTCCTTTTTGTTTTTCTTGTTGGGTATCCCGTCTCACAACAGAAGTCTATGTCAGCATGCTCTCTTTCTGTTTCAGCTGTAATCATCGGTCCCGACGGGCAGCCCCTGACCGTCTACCCCTGCCACATCTGCGGCAAGAAGTTCAAATCACGGGGTTTCCTGAAACGCCACATGAAGAATCACCCGGACCACATGTTCAAGAAGAAGTACCAGTGCACCGACTGCGACTTCACCACCAACAAGAAGGTGAGTTTCCACAACCACCTGGAGAGCCACAAGCTTATCATCAAGAGCGAGAAGATCCCGGAGTACACCGAGTACACGCGGCGCTATCACGAGGCCAGCCCGCTCAGCTCCAACAAGCTCATCCTGCGCGACAAGGAGTCCAAGCTGCACAAGTGCAAGTACTGCGAGTACGAGACGGCGGAGCAGGGCCTCCTCAATCGCCACCTGCTGGCGGTGCACAGCAAAAACTTTGCACATGTCTGCGTCGAGTGCGCTAAAGGCTTCCGGCATCCGTCGGAGCTCAAGAAGCACATGCGGACGCACACGGGGGAGAAGCCTTACCATTGTCAGAACTGCGACTTCCACTGCGCCGACCAGTCCAACTTAAAGACTCACATAAAGAGCAAACATGGCACCGAACTGCCCTTCAAGTGCGGCCACTGCCCGCAGGCCTTCGCCGATGACAAGGAGCTCCAGACGCACACGGAGATCTTTCAGGGCCACAAGACTCACCAGTGTCCGCACTGCGAACACAAAAGCACCAACTCCAGCGACCTGAAGCGCCACGTCATCTCAGTGCACACCAAAGACTTCCCTCACAAGTGCGACGTGTGCGAGAAGGGCTTCCACAGACCCTCCGAACTGAAGAAGCATGCCGAAACGCACAAGGGGAGTAAAGTGCACCAGTGCAGGCACTGCGATTTCAAGACATCGGACCCCTTCGCGCTGAGCCGCCACATTCTGTCCGTTCACACCAAGGACTTGCCGTTTAAGTGCAAGCGTTGCAAGCGCGGATTCAAGCATCAGAACGAACTTAAGAAGCACATGAAGACGCACAGCGGTCGCAAGGTCTATCAGTGTCAATATTGCGAGTACAACACTACGGACGCTTCGGGTTTCAAACGGCACGTCATATCCATCCACACTAAAGAATATCCACACAGGTGTGACTATTGCAAAAAGGGTTTCAGGCGGCCGTCGGAAAAGAACCAACACGTAATGCGGCATCACAAGGAAACCCTGCTATAACGCTCTTTATTTCTGCTCCACAGCTACATGTGTCATTTAAGGCCCTCTTATTTAATGCAATGGTTCTCAACTCCAGTCCTCGGGACCCATTGCTCTGCACACATTGTACAGAGAGGTGCTTAAAAGGTGATGCCATTGAAAAACCATTTTTGGTTCCATAAAGAACCATTCCGTCAAAGGTTCTTTAAAGAACATCTCTTTATAATCTGAAGAACCTTCGTTCGCCACAAAGAAGCTTCTTCAGATGTTAAAGGTTCTTAACAGAACTATTTAGACGATAAAGGTTCTTCTATGGCATCGTGAAGCTCCTTTATTTTTAAGAGTGTATGTGTCTCTTATATAACGCACCTGATTCAGATCATCAGCTCCATAGGAGAGAGATCCATAAACTGATCTGAGTGTGTCAGAAAAGAGAAACATACACAATGTGCAGAGCATTTGGTCCCCAGGACTGGCGTTGAGAACCACTGATTTAATGTGTAAAGAAGCATAAATCCCAGCCGAGGCGGGTTAGAAGTGGCTAACAGTATAGTCTTGCTCAAAATGATAATGTCACACCTCTCACGGTCTCATTCAGGTTCTCAGATGCCTATATTTTTATACCCACTTTGCTTAAATGCTGTTAGCAAATCGTATTTTAAAGGAATAGTTCACCCCAAAGTTAAAATGCACTCATATTGTTCCAAACATCATCTCTTGAAGATAAAAGCGTTCTTTCATTAACTGTTAGCATCTACTGATCAGGCTTCAAAAGGGATGAAAAAGCACCATAAACGTGTTATAGAAGTAGACTTTTTTGCACTTTTTGTGTTCATTTTGGACTTCTGGTCACTGTAAACGTGTGTATGGAGAAAGCAAATGATAACAGTTTTAACATCATCATAGACCTTAATCATTAGTAATTTCACAAAATGAGGCTAAACGTACAGTCTTATGGCATGCACTTTATAAACCTAGATCGCATGTCATTTGAAAGCTGTTTAATGGAGTTTTTGGTTTACTGAAAGCCGTTTAATCAGCTGTACAATCTTTAAACAACATTAGTCTACTGATTCCTCATTAATTAAATCCGGCGCTGTCCTGACTAAAGTCTATCGGGAAGTCTTCTCTCCAAAGTCATTCAATCATTAGATGTATTTTACCAGCTTGTATGTCCAGGTTTTACTGTACCTTTTACCGTTTTATACCCATCATGATGTTACTTTGAGCAGTTCTGTTGTGGCATCTGAAACTGCGTTTTTCCAGCGTCTTCGGCCTTCCTCGACTTTGTGAATACCACTACAACATTCAATGTTAGCGTTAAATGAAACGTTAACAACACGGCGAATGTGCACATACTGCCAATTACTTCTGATCTCTTGAGTCATGCCTTACATGTATTTTTTTTGCACTGAATTGAGTATGAATCGATTGTGAATATTTTTAACAAGTTTCAGTTACGCTATAATATATGTATACATTAACAAATGCAAATCACATTAAGAGCACCTTTTGATTTTATAATGTCACTGAGTTATTTATTTTTAGCCTAAAGCAGAAGCTATCCTTCTATGAATGCCCGTTTCCGCCACTGAATAAAAAAATTAAAAGGGTTATTGTGACTTTTTAATCTCACAATTCTGACATTTTTTTTCTCAGAAACGCGTGATATTTTTTATCTCGCATCTCTGACTTTTTATTCTTAGACGTGTTAGACGGGGGGGACTAATATGTTCTCTAAACTAAATATATCTCAAAAAAAAAGTCAACCTTGATGCAAAAAAACATAAACTCGCAATTCTGACTTTTTTCTCGCATTTCTGACTTTTTTTTTCTTGGACTTGTGAGAAGTCTAAAGAACTTTTAGACCCCCCCCCCTCAAAATTGGACTTTAACTCGTTATTGCGAGTAAAAAAAAAAAGGCAAAAATGCAAGAAAAAAAGTCAGAATTTTATAAACTCGCAATTCTGACTTTTTTTCTTGCATTTCTGCTTTTTTCCCCTTAGAATTGTAAGATATTAACTCGTTATATAAACAAAGTTTTGAGGGGGGGGGGGGGGGCTGATATGTTGTGAGTTTGTATCATGCAATTATGAGAATAAAGTCAGAATTGATATAAAGTCAGATTTGCGTGATATAAACTCGCAATTGCTAGTTAAAAAAAATAATAATTCTGAGATATAAACTCGCAATTCTGAGAAATAAAGTCAGAATTGATAGAAAAGGTCAGATTTGCGAGTTTATATCTTACAAGTCTAAGATAAAAAAAAGTTTTGAGGGGGGGGGCGGGGGGGGCTGATTTGTTCTCTGACTTTATTCTCTGAATTGTGAGTTTATATCTCAGAATTATAATTTTTTTCTCAGATTTGTGAGTTTGTATCGTGCAATTATGAGGAGAAAAGTCAGAATTATGAGATAAAAAGTCACAATAGCCTTTTTAATTTGTTATTCAGTGTCAGAAACGGTCTTCCGTAATCCTTCAGCCCCTTCCCAGCAGTACTTGCGTGTAAAAGACCTCAGCGACTCCTGCCTTGTAATGCGCACTCCAACGCCGTCATGTGTAAAAACCTCTGTCTTAGAAGGAAACGTCTTTTAAGACGTCGCAGTGAAATTGAAAGTCTGAGTGATTTGCAACAGCTTTAAAGGGCTTCAATTCAGATTCTAGAAATTACAAGACGCTGCTTCTAATGGTTCATAATCTGGACCTCTCACTGAAGTTACAGCCTAAATGGATGCTTTATTCATAGTTTAATTGGTTGTATTAAGTTAAAATGGTGTCTAATTGATCAAGTGCTTTCAAAGTAATCATACATTGGATCCCTGGTCTCAACCCCTCTCATTCATGAACCACAAAGAGAACCGTGTCTGTGTAATTGCGTAAATCGATGTTCATGTAATTGTTTATGAAGGACTCAACTGTCAGCGGTCTAGATATTGCTGTGTTTGTCACAGTTGTGGTTAATGCTAAATAAAATCTGTGCATTGCAATTATTTCTGACAGGTGGACTACTCTACTGGTGAGAAGGAATTGAAATATTTATTTAGAAAATAATTAATTTTCAGTAATGGTTTCACACTCAGGTATTTCCTTGGCGTTTAGCAAATAGCACTTTTCAGATGTAAGACATTAACACAGTCTAAATGAATCATTCAAGGAAAATCATTTTAACCTGCTTATAAGTGTTGTATTATGCCATTAAAGTGGGTAATTACACATACTGTTACTGTGTGCGTCTCAATCCCTTCCCTAGTTCAGTGTTAGGGCACTCATTAGGGGCTTTCTCAATCACAGAATAATTCTGGAAAATTAAAAATCCCACAATCCACCACAAAAATCAGGACCGCTCGCTATGTTCCCTTAACAGACGTTTAAATAGACAAAACACAAATTGCATGCAGCCTACTCGATACATATGACATTCGGTAGATTTAAAGACAAACCTGTTTAATTACACGGTTTCTGCAGGTCTACAAATGCCTCATTCGCCTTTCCTCAAAATAAATAATTTAAATATGAATTGCATTAAATGCCACATGCACTGCAAAACAATGAACGTCTTCCTCTGTATTTTTGTCTTGTATCTAAACATCCTTAAATCAAGATGCATTTTGTTTTCTGAAAAAATGAAGTAAGCCAATGCGTAAAATGAGGACACTTCAGCTTGTTTTCCCGTTGAATTAAGCAAGTCCAGTAGTTTAATCAAACTCAGATTTGATTTGAGAGAATTGAGAGAAAACTTATTTATTTTGCTCAGTGTGTTCAGGAAATACAGTAAAAGTTGTTTCCATGTTCTAGTATTCGAGAGCAGAGCTATTCAAGCCATTTTCTTCCACTTAATTAAAAAGTAATCAAGAGTATTTCCAAGCTGAAGACATGCTACATTTAGAGAACATGTTGATGATTTGTAATTATACAGCTCAGCTAAAATACTCGCGTAACAAAGGCTTTTTCATAATGTACTGTAAGCTGGATAAACATCATACCAGGAGGATCTCGGTCCTGCCTGTTGATAAATATCACTGGTTTTGTAACATGAGTACGTGGCCATGCCAATGGAAACGCTTCTTTACCAGTGTCTGAGATCTCGTGCATGATGAACCGATTCAGAGCGGATGGAGAGGCTTTTGGTTTCATGCGTTTTGACAGTTCTTAGGATCATCTCCAAGTTTAAACATGCTCTGAACTCCCAAACGCAAGACTATCTTTAAGGCTTCTGTAGATTTACAGTACCATGTACTCTAAAGCATCCTCGTTCCTGGAGCCCCCCAAAACCACGTTTTCCATGTCCCCTTAATCAAACACACCTGATTCAGATCATCAGCTCATTAGTAGAGACTCCAAGGCCTGGATTGGGGAACTGTGCAGTGCTGGGGGGGGGGGGGGGATTTATACATAAGCTGAATAAATAATCTTTCCATTGATGTATGGTTTGGACAATATTAGAAAATCTGAGGGTGCAAAAAAAATCCAAATATTGGGAAAATCACCTTTACAGTTGTTCAAATGAAGTTAGCAGCAATGCATATTACTAATATATATATTTTTTTATATATATTTATGGTATGAAATTATCCTAATGATATTTTGCATAAAAGAAAAATCAATGATTTTTGACCCATAAAATGTATTTGACTGGTTTTGTGCTCCAGGGTTACATTGACCGTATACATCAATTATAAACCTCGCCATAACAACCTCAATAACAGCAAATGCCAATCTCCATTATATCAATATTTATTTACTTATTTGACTCTAAACACAAATTGGTTAAATGAGATGCTATAAAGTGGCTCTGAATTTTACTGAAAAAAAGATAATAAACAAAGAAAACCAAGACCTCGCTGCAGTGTATGAAAAATTCCCGGTCACTATCTTTATTATTTGATGTGCGCTTAGACATGCTGACAAAAGATTTCAACAACTCCCTAAACCTCACATCACATGAATACGACTGCTCACATAAGATTTCATTTAACCGCCCTGAACAGCATTCGCTGAATGATAAGCACCTTTTAATATGAGCCCTAAAAATTAAACACAACCGTGTGAAGTGATGCAACAGCATAAAAGTACATTTTATCTGAAGGTGTCCTTACTTACTATTATAATAAACGATACATTATGCATAATTACAAGTAACCCAATATTAAGTGGATGTAGTTAATTAATATTACACAGTACTTAAATGTATAATTATGCTGTCATATTGAATACAACACCAAATAAAACTGGGACTGCTTTTGTATTGCAGGTTTGATTTTCTGGTGTGTATTTTACCGTTTTTGTCCATCAGTTAAATTCTGTAGTTTAATGTTTTTGGCAAGCGTATTGATCCCACGAATGCTGCTCTACAGACAGTTAAGTTGCTTTACAAGGTTAGCCGTTGGTCACAGTAGTGTACTATTGTCAAATCATTACCTCGTCATTATTAATTGTCAATAGTCAAAACGTTTAAGAGCTTTTCCTGCCTCTCTTCTCTCCTGGTCTTACTGTTGTTGGGTCCACCGTGAATTATCATTATACATCTAAACAGTACCGAAGCAGAACAAACATGAAATGATTTAAAGCAAACAATAGAGGAAATAGCTTTGATTCTGTGTGAGGACGAGCGGGCAAACATTCAATCAAATTAAACCCAGCCCATTTGAGCTCTCTAAGTGAAGCATTACAAGAGAATAAACGCATGCTTGTGAGAAGCGGGTGTTGAGGTGTTATTAGCTGATGCTGTTTTGGCTTCAGAATGGTTCGTCTCAATGCTAGTTAAATCTGAGTCCATCAGGAAAAACTAAACTGAAATCAAGTTCTTTTGGGGGAACCTGTGCCGGTCACACAAATGCCATCTCAGATACCTTTCAGACATATAACTTGATTTATTATTTTGTATTAACTCATTAGGGTTAGACCATTTTTCTTGAATTTAGTCAAGTGAATGCAAAGAGCTAGATAATGCTTTATATCCGAACCGTAACGGATGTATGTGAACAATGTATTTTTTTGTAAAAAAATGATTGTACTTTTTAGTATGTTGATTGCAGACAAAAAAAAATCTATTATTACGTATCGACAGCATCTTAAACAAAAATGTATATTCGGAAGTACAAATGTTTATGAATCTTAATATAATTGACCATCAATTGTATAGAATTAACTATTTAATAATATTTAGGCCTATAGAAAGAGAGCTTGAGAATTTGTCAAAATATTTGTAATGTGTAATAACATAATTGTTTTAGATGCTCTCGGCACATACATATTGTACAATTCAGTATCTATCCAAAAGGTACCTGTACATGTTACATACGGATATCTGCATATAAACAATGAGAGACCAGTAAAGCACTTGTTCATGGTTTGTGAAAACTTAAAAACGAATTAATATTAAATAAATGTTAATGTTTAAAATGAAGAGATGCACATTTATACTTAACATTGAAGGACACTTACTGTTACTAGTTAATGTTGAATAAAAGTAGGTCTAAATCACTTTGTTAATGTAAATCCAGTATTATTTCTGTTTATAACCATTAACGAGTCTATTACTGGTGTAATGCTGTGCATCAGTTATGCGTAGTTAACAGGTGGTTAACAAAGGATGAAAAACACAATCTAACTTTTTACATATGAGCTAACTAATCATTAATAAGTGGTTAATTACAGTGTTAATAAATGAAGAACTCATTATTTGTATTTAGCCTATTTTAATGCAGTACCAATGTAGCATCTACAGTTAATAATCATTGGATGAAATATAATAGATTGCAAGTGATTTAAAAATGCTTTGTTACTGTGCACTTTTAAGTGTTACCACGAAGGGTGTAAGTCAATATATGAATAATATATATATATATATATATATATTTACATTTATGTGTTTTCATAGCACTCATTATGAATTCGATCAGTTGATCTCATAGCCAAAACTAAGCTGAAAACGTTACATTTAATATTCTTTATTGCTTTAAAACATGACCTTACACACAAAAAGACCACAGTGAAGCAAAAACACTGACAAGAACTCAAATAACTAAATATGAACACATACAACAAAAATGAAGCACAGTGACAAATCTCATTTTGGCAGCGCAACTAGTCTTTGACAAAAAACATGTCTGGAAAAAACAGGTATAAACATGAGGGTATTGTTTGTACTTTATAAAAATAAACAAGTTCCATGCTATATTATACTCTTAAAATATAGTTACTATTTGTCTCTGGCACATACTATTATAAACCATAAGAGACGTGATTTCTCTTTAAAATAAAAAATATATTTTGATAAATATTTGCAATGTTAGTTATTTTCAGAATGACTTTAAGCTTCACAAATATCTCATGTTCTTTACAATATTTTTTGTTGAGCGTAGAATAATTATACTGAAATATTGTAACACTAGATTGTATCTATACTCTTAGTGATCTTTTAATGATATAAATTAATCCAATCCCAGCATTAAACAGTCTATTAGTTGCTGGCTTGACAGAGCCCACTTCATTCTGTTCTATTTTAAAGTAGGTATAACATGCAAGAGACCAAAACAGTGAGATGTTAATTGTTCAAATGTCACAGTAGTAGAGCCTCATATGGATTATAAGACCATAATTTAACCATATATATCCTAGATTGGAAGAGGAGACAGAAAAGGTTTCAGACATAAGACAGCAGTTGGTTTTATTAAAATACATATAAAACTATTCTGTGTGTGTGGATGGGGACGGGGTTATATTCTCAAGAGCGCACAATGGAGCACATGAAAATCCCAAAAAAATTACGTTTTCTACATATAAGACATTTCAAAATATGGGATAGAAGAAAAACAAAGCAATTTTCAAAAAAAAATATTCTGAAACATTGGTTATCTGTGTACTTATATAGGCTATACTTGGAAAGAAAATGGTTTTGTGTCATCTACTCAAGCATTTGCTTAATGATTGCACTAAATTATGCAGATATCATGAGCTCAGCCCACTCCTCCAGTACAAAAAATGCTGCCACTGTTTGCCACTACATGTGTGAGGTATGGATCTGGATGTGTGTGTTTGGGTTGAGAGTGGGAGAGGATTTTTTTTTTTGCATTAGCAAACAGGAGCGCCTTTTTTCAACTTGGTCTCAGCTCAACCATTCAATGCTTTCAATTAATATTCCAGTGAATTTAAATCTGCTACATTGTCTGCCCTTGGCAGGTGTTTCCTTCCACTATCTTGTTAGTGGGCTCTTGTGTTCATAAATATGCATTAAAAAAGTGTCAATTCAAATCTAGACATTGTGAATGCGATATTGTGAAAAGGTATTTCATGTCACAACGAACAAAATTGAAAAACAAGCACATTACCAAATAACCAGTTCTCTCTCTACCTAATTTACAAAATCTGTTGTCATTTAATTTTCTGTGATACATATATAGATTTGCCACCCTCGGAGCATGTTTTAGATTATGTAGCTATAATGTCTCTACAGTAATTGCAATAATGATAATATAGTTTTTCCATAATATGCTTTATAAACCCTTGTTAGGACTCAAAATAACCCCACCAGCCCTTCCCTAGACAGTCACTTTGTTATTTAAATATAGGAACTAAATATACAAAAACTAAGTCCACAGTACCCTTTCTCTAAGAACACAAGTTAACAGCCCTGTTGTCATCTATAATGCACAGGTATCATTTTTTTTCTCACTTCTGTGCACAATTAATGTAAAAGATCCTTTGTGTGTACAAGTCAGCACGACCTTCATGAATAGGTAACAGTAGATGGTTATGCGGCTATGTAATTTAGCAGTAGGTGAACAGAAAGGCGAGTAAAATGTAAACCGATGAAAGATCCGAAGAGATTCCTGCCAAAGTGTTGACCAGATGTCTTTCCGGCCTGCCCCAGAATCTCATGAATGAATGAGTCATTACTTGCTGGGCAAGGTTTTGATGGGGCGATTAAGAGAGCCCATGTTGATGGGTGTGTGGAGTTGAGGACTTACACTCTTATTGGGGAGGCTACTAGAGTGTCCCATTGCCTCTTCAGCAGCACGGAGAAGGAGGGTGTAGTTGACGGCTACCTCCTCGACCTTACGTAAAAGCTGCAGTTTTTGAGTTTCAGATCGTACACCCCTGACCAGCCGAATGAATGTTTGAGTAAGATTGCACAGCACCTGGAAGCTAGCTGTGACAGCACTTAGCATTCGAGAGGGACTTTTCTCTACACTTGCCACACGTCTACATGATGCCCTGAACTCTTTAAAACAGACTGCAAGTTCTTGCTTGTACTCTGTCAGTTTTGCAGGAGGGATACGAGGTTCACCCTCGATTTGGGGACTGTTGGCACACTGCCTTAAAATTGAGAGCAGCTCATTGGCATCAAGTTGTGCATTTAGGAATCCGTCAGGGAGCGAGAATGTTATGCCCTGCAAAGACTGTACCCTTGCTAGGCTAGTTTCCAGATTCCCACAGGCCCGCAGATCAATCCTCTGCGTTTGTGGCTCCTCGTCTTCCATCTCCTCCTCCTCCCCACTGCAATCCTCTGCATCGAGTACCTGAAGTGTTTTGCTCACTACTGGCATTGCCCTTGAGTCTAGGTGCATCCCGGGCAAAACCTGCAGGGGGATGGAATAAGACAGTTCATCTTTTTCACTGCTCTCATCAGCAGCTTCACATTTGCGATAACAAAAGCAGAAGGAGCAGCATTTTTCTCTGTCCTCAGTATCCCCACTTGGCAACCCCAGAACCTCAGCTGTACCCTCTCGACTTTCCTGAAGAAGCTCCTCTCCCTGAATAAAAAATATCCCCTTCTTTGCATCCCCATCTTTAGTATGAACAGGCTCTACTGGAGTTGGAAGTCTAAGTCCAGTGGCCCTGACTCTTTCCATTTCTTTCTCAAGGCTCTTTGCTTTTGTTGTTTTAACCTCAGCATACAGGGGTGTGCTGTCATTATTGTCAATCTCCCCTATGCTATATCTCCTTTGTAGTTTTTTGTACTGTGGTGCGCCCATACTATCTGAACGGGTAGCGCACGTAGGCAAACATGACGTTTGTATATCTCTGGGTTCCCTTGACTCTAGGCTTGTGGAGCGGATTCGAGTGGTTTTTATTTCCAAAGTCTGAGGTTTTTGTAATTCTCCTTGAGCATGTGGAGACTTTGGAATAGCTGGGGGAGTTCTGGAGACCATCCTCTCTCGCCCTCTCTGGTCCACCGCAGAACCGACAGCTGTATCCGGGAGACGTATTCCGCGGCACATTCTCTTACAATCGCAACTTCGTCGCTGTTCTCGTGAGATCCCAGGAACTTTCTGTATGGGACTCGTGCGCAGCTGGCAGGCACATGGGGTAAATGAGGGAACAGGAGAGGATCCTTGTGGTATAAACTCTCCTTGTGATGTTTTGGGTTTTAGAAGCTCTTCTAGGAACTCTAGCTCATACTGCCTGACCTTCTGAAGGTGAGCACGACGCTCATCAGTCTCTCTGCGCAAACGTGCTGGGAAAGTGGCTGAAATTAAGTTCCTAAAACTCAGAAAGGTAGTACTACGCTGGAATTTGACTTTGTTATTTGCCTGTTTCTTATACTCCGCTCCTGGGATAGTTGCACCCTTTTCTGCACAACTTAGGACAAGTGTTTGGTCTACCAGAACAGGCAAACTTTTAGCAGGGTTCTGTGGTTCCACGGGGGCTTTACTCTGGGAGTTCTCTGCCTTTGCCTCTGGCATCTCCTTCCGTTCTACTTTAACAGGCATAGCTGGTGAGTACTTGGTAGGGGGCAGGGTGCTAGACTTAGCCAAGCTTGCATCAGGTGTCTTTGCTGCATTCTCTTTGTTGTTAGCTAACTGAAGTCCTTTGGCACGGAGACGCTCATCCGTGGGAGATGATGAGTGAAACACCACCAGTTTTTGGGCCTGTGGATCTTTCAGACGCACCTGTGGGCCAGGCTCTGGTCGTACCGGACAGGTACAGAACAAGTCAGCATCTGGCAAAAGGCCCTTTAAACTTGAAGGCTTAGTGGTCTCATTTGAGGCATTGTCGGCATCTTGGCACATATTTGTCGGACAAATCTTAGCAGATGCAGTTATATCCACTGTTAAAAGAACAGGTAAGGCTATACTGGTAGTTTCTAGGGTGACTGTACCAGATTCTTTTTCCTGGACACCTTCTGAGGTAACGCTGCTTTTTTTTTCTTCATTAGCTTGAGGCAACTGAACTGTGTTGACTTTAGGAGCACTCTCTTGATCAGATGCTTTATGCTCCTCAGATGTCTGTGGTTCAGACTTCTCCAAGGACTCTTTGACAGGGTCTCTTTCTGCTTTTTCTATACTCTGCTCACCTTTTGTTTCATGGCTTTTCCCCTGCTCCACAGAGTTGTCAGAGGGACTAACTCCTTGATTGGGGCATACTTTCAAGGGCACGGCCTTACTTAAGATCACAGATTTTGGTGGACATCCGCCACGGATCTGACTCATTGCAAAAGCTCCTCCACCAATTGCTTGTGTGGTACAGCCAGGGATTGTCAAGGGGAAGTCCCGCCGACTGAAAATTCGCTCTTTGTTGATATGATGGGCAAGTAGATAGGCCTGGTTCTGATGTTGCTTCATGGCAGACACCATCTCGGACACATCAGTTAGCTCTGAAGAATTTGTCTCATGTCCAGAGTCTAGGGACGATTCTGGGGTTATGGCAGCAAGCACAATCAAGCCTGTAAGAAAAAAACAAAAAAACTCAAATGCTCATAAGAAATCTCATAAGGTAACTTCAGGTAGGCAAAATTATAAGGAGAAAATCCATGTTCACATTAAAAGTAAAAAGATGTATTCTAAAAATGTTAAGATCCTGTTTATTTTATTGATAAGGAGTAGATACCACTGCATTGATTCTTGTTTTGGGACCTTATAACTTAATATGTTAGCCTTCTGTAATTTGAAGATGTGCAAACAACAAGTTTTAATGATTATTTTCGATTTTACAGTTTGCTTTACTTTTAAAAGTCTTATTTACTTATAGACATGTAAAGAACCATCACTTTTAATAGTACATAGTCCACCTGCTGTCTGTTGTGTCGGCTGGTGATGGTGTGGGTAATCCTCTGATGCAGCTAGTGCTTCCAGCGCTTGGAGGGTGGACACTAATGCATCGTCTAACTCCTGAGCATGGTCTTGAACTGTCCTAGTGGTCACATTATCAATCAGTGTTACAGGAACATCCTCTCGACCCTCTGCCACTGCAGCAGAGGCTTTGATTCCTTTCCGACTCTTTTTAGGGTCGTCTTCGTCAGAGCTGTTGTCCCGAAACCCAGGGGGCGGTGCTGCTATTGCGGGAGGGTGAGGCTGCAGTTTTCCTCCTCCATCCATTTCCTCATCTTCCTCATTCCCAGGTAGCGGTAAGGCAATGAGATCAACAGACCCTACTTCACGGGAAGCACATGCATTTGTGCACTGCTGTAAAATGAGCCTTCCTCGCTCCCCAGTATCGGAGATCAAACCTTCAGCTTGGAGTTTTGCCTTGCAGGAGTCACAGAAAAACCTCTGTGAAGGCTCCATTGTTTTTGCTCTGTTTCTAAAGCTTGAGCTGTCATCGGCGGGACCATCTCGTTCAGTCACTGACTCGGTGCTCTTTAGAGTAGTGTCAGACTTTGTGCGTGAATGACTCTGTACCTGCGAGATAAGGTTCTCATTAATGTCAAGCTCCTGTTCAGCTTGTATCTGAATCTCTTGCAGCTGTTGTTGCTCTTTTAAATGGATGTGACACAGGCCAAGGTGCTGAGATATGGGTGAGGCTGGTGTCTTCTGTGTTGCCTCTCTGGACGACCCCTCTCTGTCTTCTTGCCGACTTCCACTTGGCACAGTGGCTCCGGAGCGGAATTGGGTATGAGAGCTTCTGGAATCTAAATGATAGAACTGTCTGAGTAGTTGAACGAGTAGAAAACATGATAGATGGGAATGAGTCCAGATGACAAAGGTGAGTCTGCTGAATAGAGTTCTCAGAGATGGAAAAGAGCCTTGTGAGATGTGATGGTATGCTGTGATCTTGCTCTTTGGCAGACCACAGGAGATGTGAACATCCAATACATGGTTTAGTAACGCAATGCAACATAAACTCAACTTCCAGAAATATGCATTTATCTTGATCAGCATTTCAGTTAAGCTTGCATAAACTGACTCAAGATGAGGATGGAGGGATCAAGCTGGAATTATGATAACTCCTTATAATATATATCATCAAAGATCCTTTTGAAAGCAACCTGATCAAATCATGCCATGACTGATTCGATCATTTATTTTTTGTTTGTATATAATTACATTTGTTTTATATTTTAGATGTCACCATGGACATTTTCTCACAATTATTACATCTGATTTATATTGAAATGTCCCAAATTGCATATGCAACTACACATATTTTAGTTCAGCTAGTCAGTGGAAGATGAAAAGCAAAGCAAATGCACTCTCAGAAAATGACATGCAATGACTTTGTTGTATTTTAATGAAATTGCAACAATAACAAGTTTTCTAACATACCTGCCTTGATCATATCAGGCTGACCAGGTATCCTGCAGTAGATTGTCCTTTTAGGGTCCACAAATAGCTTGTAATAGCCAGATATCAAACAGGCAAAGTTTGATGCATCTGGCCACTCCATTAAAAAGACCAAGGGCTACAATAATTTGTATGAAAACAGATATTAGTATTACATTTTAGGATGTTGTATAATGCAATACTGTTTCAGATTTAGTTTCAGAGCTTTTTCCACACCTTTGCATCCAGAATAACAACCTCAACCCGGGCTACTCCGTGATGCTCTCTGAAGAGCTGGACCTTGGCTACACGGCTGAACTCTGCTAAGACCGTTGTTAGGTTGTTCTTCAAGTCAATCACATGACTGATACCATGTCTCGGCCCAACCAACAACGTAGTGGCTGACTGCTTCTCATCCTTTCAGTAGAAAAATAAAACAATGAGAAATTCAGTAACAGAAGGACAAGAATTTGTTTCTTTTTTAGTTTGAAAGGTATCGTGGTAATATTTAGAAAATGTTTGTAAAACCATGACATCAATGCAAAAATTTCTTGATTATTGTTTAAGAAGTGATCTCAGATATTTGTTACCCAGCCAACTGTGTGAAACAAGAAGCCTCCGAATGGTGGAAGGTCATTTAAGACACGCATGTACTGTAGTTTTCCTTGAAAAGGAGAAACCTGCATAGAAACAGATAAAGATAAAATAAAATTGGGGAGTTGTGCAAGTGCAGAAGGTAATATTCTGGCCAGCAGAGGGCAATGTTTTGCTGCTATACGGTCTGCTATGTGTAACAATGATTGGTATGAAGAAATTAAATGCACACTGTTTTGCATATCTCTATTCCACCATTACACATATAAACTATGCTCTTAGGGCAAAGACTGAAGACTGAATTAGACATTAGACTGAAGCGATAAAAGGTTTCTTTGTTACATGTTTCTTGATTCACATTTGACGACAAAGACATAAAAAGAACTGGGAATTTTCTACCAGGACATTATCTATTAATTCTACAGACATCTCAGTTAACTAAACACAACAGAATACCAGTAAAAAAATAAACACGCAAAATATTTTCTAATACAGTACATAGTGCCCCATGTTTAATGATATTTGCCCCACATATACCTTGTTACCAGCTGGTGGAGGATGCTGATACGTCTTCAACAGCTGTGAGAGAGTCTTGCAGACGTTTTTCTCCTTGACAGTCGGCAACAGAGTCAAAGGAAGGAAAGGCTCCAAACCCCATTCTTTCCTAAAGATAATGATGCGAGTCTTCAAAGCATGCGACCAGCTACAAGACCTTACAGTGCTCTCTGATGGTTTCACGAGTGTTATCTGCTACCGGTGTAAAACTATATGCTGTTTACGGTGCTCATCCAAATGCTTCTTTGGTTACTCTAAATGCCTGTTCACATAAACACAATGTTTAGCACGAAAATATCATCTATGTTCAAAATGGTGCTAAAAACACAAGGACAATACTTTGCATTTTTGACACATACATTAACTTCCATTTCAATTAAGTGCACTGAATTTTCAAACATCCGTCTTGGTGTGAAGAGGAGCCTTGAATATTTAAATCAAGGTTTAATATAAATACATGCAATTTCCTCTTTTCGGGCAATCGTGACTTTTAAAGACTTACTCAACATGCTTCAGAGAAATCTTCTGATTGGGTCTCGCAATCGACACAGTGATGAAGATATGGAGGGCTGCCAACCTAAGCATGATGTCAGACTTCCAGTCCATCCCAAACCGCTCTTTAATGACGTCATTGCGGCTCTGGGGGAATTTAGAACAAATTAAGAGGCTATATAGTAATACCAGACCAATCATGTTTCTTATTATGTGAATATTCATGATTAATCCACCTGGATGTAGAGGTACTCAAATGCAGCGGGGTCTCTCCTCAATAAGTCAGCGGGGTCTTTTGGGAAGAAGCAAATACGAAAAAGACACTTCATTCCCTGGAAGTAGGTCCTGTGAACTACCTGAAAATACAGAATAAAATACAACAATGCTAAACTGTCACATTGCATTCCTTATGGTAGAACAGTGATGTGCTACTAGCAGCCATATCAAATCAAATGCTAAAACTACTACAATAAAATACTTACATACAATGGTGGCCAAAATTGTTAGAACACTTGGCATATTTAAGAGGTTTCAATAGTTTTTTGTTGAATTTGCCATTAAAATAGCCATAAAACGAACTATATCTGGAACTACCTGCGACGGAAGGAATCTGCAGGAACATTAAAAATGATGGACTTGCCCCTTAAAGTCCGGACCTCAACCCCATCGAGCAAATCTGGGGTGCGTTGTAAAATAAACTGGACAGATCGGTTGCACATTCAAAGGAAAGCCTTTGGCTTGAGTTGCAGAAGGCAAGGGATAACGTTAGTCTTGAAGTCAGGAAATATATTAACACTATGCCAGAGAGATGTTCTGCTGCAAAAGGTGGACATACCAAATATTAAAGTTAAAAGTGGATAAAAAAGTATGACTCGTTTCATCTGATATTTGTTGTGCTCAGAGCAACCATCTGCATGTTTCATGAACATTATGAATTTAGATCATGTTTTGGAGACAAAAAAGGTCAATATTTTCAGATCTGTCAGGAGCAGTGTTGGGGAAAGATACTTTTAAAAGTAATGCGTTACAATATTGCGTTACTCCCTAAAAAGTAACTAATTACGTTACTTAGCTACTTTTTATGGAAAGTAATGTTATGTTACGTTACTTTTGCGTTGCTTTTTAAATATAAGCAGGGCTTGATTGTTTGTTTTTAATACAATATGTTATATTTCTAGCAAATATAACACCAAAAAGTGTCCTGAATAAACCTCAGACTGAAGGACGAGTAAATCACGTCTGTACAGAAGAACACAGGAGAAGTTCAACACTCTTCAGCAATAAAACAATGTTAGTTTATCTAAAGTAATTTTTTATTATTAATATGGTTGAACTGGATCATCAAAGGTCAGCAGCAAACACATCGGTTAATAAAATGAGATTAGATATATTTGTGTTGTTTAACATATTTAATTATTGCAGCTTTGCGTCATATTCTGAGTTTGCATTTCACTGTTTTAATTCATTTTGATGAATAGCCTACTAAATCAGTTTTTTTGAGAGTTGGATAAATTAATGCACATGTGTGTCCCTGGAGCACAAAACCAGTCTTAAGTCACTGGGGTATATTTATAACAATAGCCAACAATACATGGGTCAAAATTATCAATTTTCTTTTATGCCAAAAATCATTAGGATATTAAGTAAAGATCATGTTCCATGAATATATTTAGTAAATGTCCTACTGTAAATATATCAAAACTTCATTTTATTAGTAATATACATTACTAAGAACTTAATTTGAGCAACTTTAAAGACGATTTTCTCAATATTTCGATTTTTTTGCACCCTCAGATTCCAGATTTACAAATATTGTCCTATCATAACAAACCATACATCAATGGAAAGATTATTTATTCAGCTTTCAGATGATGCATACATCTCAGTTGCAAAAAAAATGGCCCTTATGACTGGTTTTGTGGTCACATTTAGTCTAGAACTACAGTAACATCATGTTCACACAACGCCTCTGTACTTCCGATTTCTCCCAACATGGAACAGGAGAAATGTAAGTCAATAAATGGGAAAAAATTAACAGGCGTTACTTTTTGAAAAATAAATTGTAACTGAAAAAGCAATCTACGTATCTCGCGTTACGTTACCCCAACACTGGTCAGTTGTTCTAACAATTTTGGCCACCACTGTACTTCAACTTGTTTATTGTTTTTTTAAACTTCATTTAGGAATGTTTTCTTTTTTACTTTACTTTTTAGTCATTTAGCAGACGCTTTTATCCAAAGTGACCTACAAATAAGAAAAAGTAACTAAAACTATAAGTAAAAAGTCTATAAATACTATATATACACATTTAAGAAAATGGAGAAATTATTTAAAATGACAAATGCATACAACAACATGTCAAAACTAAACATTTAAATGAAAACAAAAAATAAAGCTAAAAACATTTCAAAATATTAAAACAACAAAAGGTATGAGTATAAAAAATATTCTAACATGACACTAAACCAAACACTGTATATATATATATATGATATTTCATTTCCATGTAGTATGTTGAAGTAACGTTACAAAAATAAATACAATTTATTCAAACTAAAACTAAAGAAAATACCTATAAAGACATTAAATTCATACATAATTTATCTAAAATGAAAATAGATAACAAATCAAATGGCAGTAGTTTATCAGTAATTCTAAAAAACAAACTGTCTAAAACATATGCTAACAAACAACAACTTACACATAATAATTGGTTATAAAAACTAAAACAGAAGTGAAACAAGTAGTAAGAAAGAAGAGAAATATATAATTTGACAGTGTCCCGGCCCGGTAGAGTCGATGGTCTTTACACACTTCGGTCTGCACACCACCGCGGTAAACTAAGCTTTTTATACCCATCTAACAAAATACTACTCCAATTCAGCTGAACACACTTCCCTGTTAATCACAATAAATGGCCAAGCAAGCGCCCGACACTGACAAGGGACGCGATACAGCACGAGACCAAACGCCATTTCAGCACGTCTCCACACAATAAACAAAACAAGCGTTTCCTAGCAACAACAAATGTTTGTTGCAACACGCAATAGAAAGCTGTGTAAAGTACCTTGTACTCGATATTTAAGGCTGCTTTTAAAGCTCTTGAACATTAGAGTGAAGGTAATGCATCAGTCAGGGGTTTTTGGATGGCATTTACTCACATGAGACAGTGGCTGGTTTTCATGGAGCAGATGCAGCCTCTGATTCTGGGCCAGTCCACCGGACTCCAGCACTAAAGCAAAATGCTCGATGTAGCGCAGAGAGAGGCGATCCTGCAGCGACGATATCACATCCTAGGGCAAAGGAGAATAAGGTCTGTAGTAACTCGTCTGATGGTTGGTGTTTTAGCTCCTAAAGCATGTACTGTAATATCAGCAGTGTGTGAACTACAGGAGGACAGGCTTGACATTTCCATCAGTGATAGAGCACTGAAATAAACACTCAGTCACTGGACCCTGCGCTGGAGACAAATGAGGCTTTTTACTGACCAGTGGCTTTGCTTCTGAAACGGACTCCAAATATTTAATGAGATTTCCATGCGACCAAAGCAAATACTGTACTCAAACACTGCTGAAGCACCAATGCGTGCTAGCTGCTGTGATGCATTCTGTACTTAGTGTTTGATGACAGTAACTCCAGCTGTGGGAGATTGTGCCAGGATTGAGATAATCCGGTGATACTGACCAAAGGCTGAAGATATCAGCTCAGGAGGGATTGTGAGAAATGTGCTGAAAAACCCCAAATATAGGAGAGGAAAAAAGCTCACACGGTGTTTTAATGGTCTGAAACCATCAAACCTCAACTACACATTCAACAATACAATGCATTTTAAGGTTGAATAAAAAGCTGTATTGCATTTCTTTCAGTTCAGATGATAGCTCTTGGAATTCATGCTTTTATTCTGATGTAACGTAAGATCAATAACATGTCCGCTATATTATTAACTAACACTGGAACAAGATTATCTAATCAGTAAGTACTGGGGCAATTATTAGGCAATCAATAATTATTGAACGAGAGTAGCATAATTAAGAACTACTAACTATTAGCCATTATAAAGAACTGCCAGTTAGTTAATTACAACGTTAATGTGTATGAGACATGGGCAATTGTACCACCCCCCCCACACACACACACTCTGTACATGGTCATTAAATGCATCACTACTTAGTTGTGTTACCTAGATCTACTAGTACCCTGGACCATTATTTTGAAGTGGATTTATTTTGAATTATTAATTTAAAATAATTGTCCAGATCACTGGTAGTTGCTGTACAGTGACTAGGTAATAATTGAGTACTGAGAATAACCGATAACACTTTAGAATAGGGAACACTTATTCACTATTAACTAGGGGTGGGCATAGATTAATTTTTTTAATCTAGATTAATTTTGGAATTAATCTAGATTAAAATGGCTCATTTGAATTCTGCCGAAGGCATTCAGAATATGTGTGCTACCCAAATAATGACTAAAAGTAAGTCTTTGAGAACGGGTTTCTCAAGCCAGGTGGCGCATTAGACCAGGGGCGCATCTCCTGTTTCCAAAATGCATCACAAACTTTAATCTCTTCCCGTCCCAATCCCACGAAAAAACTGTAGGAAAATATTTTTCAAAGACGGAGTTTCTAGCTCAAGTTCACATGAGACCTAAAGCGCATCCTGTTTGCTTAAAAGCGCAACGTTTCGTTGTTATTCTGAGTGCACACAAATAAACGTAGAGTCTTTACAGATTCGAAAGATGTATTAGGCTACTTTTATCTGTATGACCAAGAATGACGGAGATTTTAAGAGCAAGTGAGCGCACCGGAGCCTGTCCTGCGCAAACGCGCTTCCACACAAACACTTCAATAGCGCACGTTTCTCTAGGTTAACATCATATTGAGCGGCCATGTAAAGTTGCTACTACATACATCTTTCAGATGAAAAGCCATATTTGAGGTTGATGAATGATAGGTGAGCGTTTGGATGTCCTGCCCGATTGTATTACCACATAGACCAGCCGTTAACAATCTGTCCATCACGGACTGCGAGCCTCTAGTTCGAAGACTCGTTCTCGCCCCCTTACAGTGCAATTCGGCTAGGTATACATCCGCGCTAAAATATCAGGGTGAAAGTCATCATAGCTTGCGTAGTATAGACCCAGCTCCCAACCCAACTTTGAGAATAGATTAACGGCGATATTTTTTTTTATCGCCGATAAGAGTCTCGTGTTAACGCAGCACGTTAACGCCGATAACGGCCCACCACTACTATTAACTATGACTTTTCCCTCAATACATTCATAATTTGCTGCTTATTAATAGTTATTAAGGCAGTTGTTAAGTTTAGCTATTGGGTAGAATAAGGTCACATAGAATAAGGCATTAATGTGTACTTAATTACTACTAATAAATGGATAATATTCTAGTAATATGCATGCTAATAAGCAACTAGCTAAGAGACCCTAAAATAAAGTGTTACCGAATAACCTCTTGTTTAAAATTATTTATTTGTAGCGTATTGTCTACAAATAGTTCTGAAAGAATCTTTTACAAAACCTTTTTTTGATATTCTTTGAATTCTTTAATGACATCACATCTTTTCAATAAAAAGTGATGCGTGTGCACCAACAGCACCAAATCTCTTCACCGTGACTGCTTTACTCGGATCCCAGAAGGTTATATTCTTGGTACAATCATATTTCAACTTTATATTAATGACTTACCCCATGCATGTCCAAATATCAATATTCAAGTGTATACAGATGATGGAGCATTACTTACTCATGCAAATGACATCCAAGTAGCATCCTTCAGTCTCACATCTGCATTCACCTATGTTCTGCATGGCTTACTCCCTAAGGTCCAAAACTAATATATATACATAATCTTGAATTGAATGTACCTACACCGTTTAAACACAATTAATTTGAATGAATTAGTTGAACAGAGCACTAACAGTGTCACTGATGTCCATCACTGGAAAACCTGTCAATAAAGGGACATGTATACTGTATATATTGGAATAGCACACCACTAATATTTCAGATTCATCATGGAAAACGAATGTCTATGATGCTGCGTTCACACTATTTGGGACTGGCAGTAGCTTTTGATTACAGGTGTGAAAATGTTTTCTTGAAATGTGATGTTAATTAAGCAGATTCAAGTTGCTGCTTATGAATGAACAGCTGATGCCACAACCAGATTATATCACAATTGGCAGCTTGATAAATAAATGAGTCCGAGTCATGAGTTCATCTATTGGTGTGATGCATCAACGAATTTAACGCAGACCAATTTATTCACATAACTGAGATAATTGATTACTTTGTCATGTTATTTTACCTCTCCATGCATTGGGGCAGTGCTCTACATTTGACACTTTCTAGAGCCATCTTCGATGGTGACCCGGAAGAAAAACAGATCTGTGATGACTTGCGATGCTTCGTCACAATTTTACGTTGTAATTTATGTATTGTGTTTTTGTATTTGTGTAAATATAAATGCATTCTCATTGTCTTGTGTTACCTGTATAGGGACTACAGTAATGTTTCAATCTATACTATGGCATGTTCATTTATATGCGTTGTCCCTATTAAACAAAAACTAAACAAACAAACAAAAATGAGTGAATTCCCCCCGTTGAACAGGAAAGAGTACACTTTATTTTAAGGCCTAGTTCTCACTATTATCTAATGATCAAACAAAACTTTGAACTCAATAAACTTCTCATTTGCTGCTTGTTAATGGTTAGTCAGGTAGCTTTTAAGTTTAGGTATGGGGTAGGTTTAAGGGATCTAAAATATGGGTATGCAGAATAAGGCTATGAAGAAGAATATGTGCTCATAAAAAGCCAATATGCTATTAATATGCGTGCTAGTTAATAGTGAGAATTGTTCCTTAAAATAAAGTGTTACTGGGAAGAGTTTTCCCATCACACTCACCCTAACAGTGGTGCGGCTGTCAAACGTAAAGGATTTGATCTGTCCATTTTCCAGAAACACCTTCAACACATTTGGTATCAGAAGCAGAGAGTCGTCTTTAAGCATGGTCTGAAAGAGACAGAGGAGAGAAAGCAGTCAGTGAACCTTCCATGAGATATTAAAACAATACAAGAATATAGAGTCTAAAATAAGAAAATCTAAGAGACAAAGAAAGAATGCAGAAACACATGACAGGACTTTAACTGTATGGAAACCCTGAAAGTAAAAACATTACGTTTGAAACATTGGTTACAGGGAAGATATTTGTCTAACTTATGAGCAATAGTTTAAATGAATTGGAAATACTACATATAATTAAGCAGAAGTCATATCACATTCATTAAATATCCAACGTGAAACCATGTTCTATAAATGCAGATCAACTGGACACAAACCCTGGATTCAATTGAAGAATATATTTGTTGCAAAGAGAGGAATTCTTTATATCCAATAAGAAAATGTTAAAGGTGCACTAAGTATTTGTATGTTTTTTTTTTCATGTTGAACTGGCTTGTTAATTTTCCTGGTTCATAGCTTAAGGTTTCATTGTTGAAACCCCGTGGCTGACCAAAACCAATCCCAAACCATCAATCCTCATTGTCTTTGAAATAGTGAGTCACCAGATGTATTTGTCACTCATTCTCCCTGAACTGGGCATTACTAGAAGTACACTGTGCTATTTTGAGCCCAACATAATAGCAGATCTTTCAAAGCATCCTGAAGAGGGTTTCTACATCACATCAAGTATCTTGAGTGCCTCAAGGTTCAGTGCTTGGACCCTTCCACTTTAAAGAATTAGGAAAATCAGACCCTACATGCATAGTTCTTGTGCAGGCTCTTATCTCCTCAAGACTGGATTACTGTAACTCTGTTAGCCGATGATACAGAACACAGCAGTGGATCAGGATTTCAACCAAAAAGGACCATGACACATTTGTTCTATGTTGGAACATTTATTCAGACCTCTCAGAGAAATGAATGCATTTAAATATTTATCTTTCGGAAAAACCAGTGACAATGACTTTGGATGCTATCCTGACACCTGTTGCCAAAGATGCAGTAAAGGGCTTAAGCAAAGTTTTGGTAATAAATATCCTATTTAGATGGATAATTGTCATCTATGATTATGTTCTTTTGTAATAGAAAGTAACTGGCATAAGGTGAATGATATTGACCCATTTCTATTTCACTGATGTAACTATTCTTTTCTTTAATATTTGTCAAAAGTGTGTTTACTTGAAACTTTGAAAAAGTGGGTAAAATGACTTAGTGCACCTTGAAGTGGGTGAGAGACCTTGAATGCATTTTTATATCAAGAATGAGAGGTCATTATGTTTAGCCAGAATCATATTGATCTTTACCAGGTTCCATATTATCATCTGTTCATTGGTCTTCCACTGAGTGTCATCAATAAAATGATTTAATGTAATCAAATGTTGACATTTAATGAGGTCTGATGCACCCATGAAAGTATTGTACATTTGGAAAGAGTTTTACCCAAAGCCCTTTTAGGCTTGCTTTCTGGAGACATGTGCAAAGTGCTATTACACTTTATACACAAATACAGAATGGAAACATAAGCAAGCATCAATTTGGGCGTGTCAGTTGGGATCATGTTATGACAGGCGGTGAAGTGAGCAGGTTGGCTAACTCTATTTCATACATTGAGCACAATCCCAATCAATTGCACGTTAGCTACGGCGTGAGATGATGTGATATGAATAATAAGTCCCACGTTGGCATTTGTCTTTAAGCCTAAGCCCTTTAATCAAAACGTAGCAGCTTGTATACTCTGTGTTGACAGGCGAGTTTTAATGAAGAAAGCCCCACTGGCCCCTGCTGATCACACAAGATGGATTGACATGATTAGAGGAGGAGGAGGCTCAGGTGAGGGTGGTTTGATCTTTACCGATTTTGGCCCTCTAGGCCTGATCAGCAAGTTTCTTCTTCCAGGAGAGCTGCACACCCCTCCCATCGGTCCGCTTTATTAAATTGGTGCGACCAGCACCCAAGGGTGTAGTGTTGACTCTTCCTTGCTCACAAGGCAGATATCAAACTGTATGGGACATAATCCATGGACATTGACATTAACATGGGTGCTGTCGACCCCTGTTCACCAAGAGGAGATGGCAGCTGTAGAGCTAATGAAAAGCTATGAATGAATTGAATGTCTAGTAACAACATTTCAGGTCATAGGGAGGCTGCGGCCTATCTCTAGATGCAGTGCTACCTTATTAAATTACTGCTAAGTAGGCTGAAATGGTTCAAAGGAAGCTGACGCTAATCTCCTCCACGTATATCTCTAACTTAAACACCTTGATCAGAACCAGAAGGAATTATTCAAAGCTCCTGCTGTAAGGATTTCCTTTTTCAATAGTCAGGAATTGCTTCAGAAAGTCTTAGTTGCAATACTGCTGCACTTGTTCAAATCAGTCTACAGTAAATCCAAGTAAATCTCAGCAAACAAACAAACTAGGACTCATATTCTATTCTGAAAAAACTGTCAATGACTGACTGACTTCTATGCAAATCTACCCTACGCATATGAAACAAAGAAACACTAGATCCCTTTCATTCCAACCAAACCAAGCGTAGTCAATTACAAGCCCTGTGTTTTCACGTATGCACTTTAATAAAGTCTGAGTTCACGGATGGTGGAGGAAGATGAAACCACAGCAGAAGTGCATATATTTTGAATTAATCCTTTTAGCTTCTTGAAATGGTGGACCACCTCTAGAAAGCACCATCGGAGAGGGATTTACACATTGCCCCTCTGGGTAATAAACATGCAGTCTGATGAAATGAGATGAGCAGGAGATGTGGCGTGAATCACACTTCAATATTGAAACTCTGAAATGACAGCCATGTAACACTCTCAAACAGAGACACTAACAATTGTCACATTGATTTTGTAAATATTAACAAATATTAGCACGAGAACGGTCATGTCACAAAATACCTTGAGTCCATTCGACAAACTCAAATCTTACAGTTCATACAAGTCATAGCAGGAGCTATTGAGTCTTGGTGTCAGCCAGTGTTGTGCGGGTCTCATTACAGCACATAACACACAGCTGTGTTAGCACACATATGACTGGGGTGTGATGTGGGCAAGAGGCAGCAGCACATACTGAGTCTGGGTCGCTGATGGACACTTGCTCAGAAAAGCGCACTTTGGGGGGATTGGTTCGCAGGCGAGCTTTCTTGGCTGCACTTATGAAGGCAGATTTAGGTGACTAGGGAAACAAAAAGAAAGACAAAGGGAGGGTAGGGAGGAAGAAAAAGAGATATAGACAGAAAAACAGATGTTAAGACTACATTCATTTTGAGTGATAAAAAAGCTATAAAATAGCTATATTCTCTGCAAACAATGCTTAATATCTAATACAGTTTTGATTCTCAAGTAAAAGTATCTTTTTTACTTGACAACAAGACAAATATATGGATAAAAATAATTGTTTAATTGTAGTGAATATTTGAAATTGGTGAATACATTCTGAAGCTCTGTTCACATGACTTACATCATATTTTCAAAAATATTTTGTGTTGCTTTTACCCCGACAAGTGTTAGAATATCAAAATATATCAATTTTATTATTAATTAATTAGCAGATGTTATATCAATAAGGTACATTTAAAACAAGTTAGATAAAAAGTAATCTACATTACCTAAAATGAGTAACCTAGAGTATGTTCCTACCTACATTTTTATCATGTAATCTGTAATTAGTAATTAACTACAACCAGAATTCTGGAAATGTTGGGACGTTTTTTAAATTTGAATAAAATTACAACAAAAAGACTTTCAAATCACGTGAGCCAAAATGTTATTCAAAATAAGAAATAGAGAACATGACACATTTTTAAACGGATACATTTGACACTTTTATCCACTAAATGAGCTAATTTAAAATGTGATACCTCCTGAAGGTCTCAAAAAAGTTGGCACGGGGGCAACAAAGGGCTGAAAAAGGAAGACATTTTGAAAAGATTCAGCTGGGAGAACATCTAGCAACTAATTAAGTTAATTGACATCAGGTCTGTAACATGATTAGCTATAAAAGGGATGTCTTAGAGAGGAAGAGTCTCTCAGAAATAAAGATGGGCAGAGGCTCTCCAATCTGTGAAAGAGTGCGTAAAAAGATTGTTAAAAACAATGTTCCTCAATGTCATATTACAAAGGCTTTGCAAATCGAATAATCTACAGCGCATACTATCATCAAAAGATTCAGAGAAACTGGAAAAATCTCTCATCGGCATGATTCTGTTTTTGACAACACTAAATGGGCTCAGGAATACTTCCAGAAACCATAGTGTCCTCCGGGCTAAAGAGGAGGGAGACCTTCCAGCGTGCTATCAGCGTTCAGTTTAAAAGCCAGCATCTCATATGGTATGGGGGTTTATAAGTGCATTATAGCTTGCATGTTTTCGAAAGCACTATGCATGCTAAAAGGCATATTAAGGTTTTAGAGCAACATATGCTCCCCTCCAGAAGACGTCTATTTCAGGGAAGGCCTTGTGTATTTCAGCAGGACAATGCAAAACCACATACTGCAGCTATTACATCAGCATGGCTTGGTAGTAGAAGAGTCCGGGTGCTGAATTGGCCTGCAGTCCAGATCTTTCACCTTTAGAGAACATTTGGAACATCGTCAAATGAAAAATACATCAAAGATGATCACAAACTCTTCAGCAGCTGGAAACCTATATTAGGCAAGAATGGGACCAAATTCCAACACCAAATCTCCAGAAACTCATAACCTCGATGCCCAGATGAGATGATACACCATGGTAAACATGCCCTGCCCCAACTATTCTGAGACCTGCAGCAAATTTGAAATGAGCTCATTTTGTGCATAACATTTTACAATTTCCCAGTTTAAACATTTATGTTATCGATGTTCTATTGTGTATAAAATATGGGCTCATGTGGTTTGAAATTATTTTAGTTTTCATTTTATTCAAATAAAAAAAACATCCAACATTTCCGGAATTCGGGTTGTACAATTTGTTAGTAATCTACCCAGCACTGTTCTCTGAATATCATTATATGACTTAGAATGGAAGTGCATCTGGAGTTGTATATACAGAGGGTCAGTCTTTATTCAGTCAAAAGGGTGAATGATTGTACTCCGCAAGCTCAATAGCAACTAAGTTCAAAGTTGAAATTGTTTAAACGTTTGAGCTCTGTTACAGCTTGACCTGCTTGCAATGTGGCAGCAGGGTTAATGCTCCATTGAGCTCAGTGCACTGGGGAACATTGACACAAATCATTCCCATGACATTTTCACTACTAAGCTTTAGTCTCAATGTACTTATTATGTATGTATAGTAATTATGTAACATTGGCACAAAGCAAATGTGATTTTGTACACAAAGCTGAACCTGAATGTCCAATTCCAGTGAAAATGTACAGACTATTGAAATTGGAATAACAGTTTGACTACATCACTGAAAGGGACCGATTTTATTTAATTTGGATTGGAGAAGATATAATGTCCTTAACTACCTGTTGTGGTTGCAGCACAGTGAGAAGAATCGAGTCCTTGCACCGCCTGCAGAAGAGAAAATACATTTTGGCAAGTGAGCTCCAGAATGTGAAAAGAGTGTCTGAAATGAATTCTCTTATCTGATGGAGACACATGGAATAGAAATACATAAAGCACAGTCATGCGTCCAGACAAGGCCCTTCCCTCTGGTGACAGTAAAGGGTGTTACCTTACAAGGTCTATGACTTTCTCCCGGGGCGCGTCGCTCACGAGTTCCTGGTAGATGGCTAGGATCTGATCTCCGGGGTAAAGCTTGCCGTTTGAGGGTCCTTCTGTAAAGGAGGAGTCTGTAAACTCGTCATGCTCTGACTTGATTAGTTAAAGCCCCTGACACTGTCGTCTTCTTTTCTTGTTCCCAAATATATGCTGATATAGATCACTAAATCATTTTAGTCACACTTGTTTCCCAAGGCAGTTATGATAACCTATCCTACAGTGGATTTTCAGACTAATCTTATCAAGGCATCGAATAGAAACGTAATCGTACACCTCGAGTATCTGAATTCCCATATGATTAGACTAAATAAAAGCCTGGTACACCAAAGTCAGCAACAGACATCTGTTCCATAGCTCCAGTCAGAGACACACGTCTTACCCGCAGAGACAGAGCGCACAACGACAGGCCGTTCGCTGCCGGCAATGAACCCGAAGCCGTGGCTTGGATGGCGTTGGATGCAGACCTGTCGAGTTGAGCCAGGAGTCAGGCTTCCAGTGTCCATACCATCCTGACCGTCTTCTAACATCACAGAGCTACCAAATAAGACAACACAGTTCTTGAGTGTCTGAAAAATGAAACCCCATTTCTAGGGTGACACAAATCATTAATGCATATTCCAAGTATACACGATTTTATTCTCCATGATTTGCATAACTATCACATCATTAGGTTTCTAATAGGGTTGTGCCAATAGTATCAATACCTGTAGCTGATAACTTTGACGACATAAAGACGATTATTTATTATTATAATTATTATCAGGCTAGTATTATTATCAGTCTTATTTGTTATCATCATATTTCTTTTTAGACGTTTTAATAACGTTGTGTGTTATAATCAATCACACATGATTCTGTTGAGTTGCATGCAGAGGTCAATCAGAGGCGTTCAGATGAGTCACCGCTGAAACACTGGGGTTTCGTTGTTCACTGCAATGAATTGTGCTCTCTCGCAAATTCTCTCATCATAAACAACAAAGTTCAGATGTACATGCAATGTAAGATATTTGTTCATCATACAGTGCAGACAGCGTCACTGATTATAACGGGAGTGTTTTTTAAAGAGCGTTTATAAATATGCGCTAGATTGTAGATTGAGTCAGTGTTGATGCTCTTTGTTAATGCAAATATTATTTGCTCGTTACCTGTAGTTGCTGTTTGAGTAACTGAGAAAATGTAAGGATTATAATTAACAACTTAAATAGTTTTTATTGAATCATCATGTTAAATAAAAATTAAATACGTAAATATTTTATGACATCCATATGCTAATTGAACAAAAATATATAATGTGTAGTTAATAAATTACACTAATATTAAGCTGCTTTTAGCCTTACCCTCGAGTCGTTTCACTCTATGTTCACGGCTATGAAGCTAAGTAAATAATTAAATAAATTAGCATGATAATATTGTGTATTGGCGATCTTACAGGTTGACAATAATACGATTTGACTGTCGACCATATCGCCCAACACTAGTTTCCAACATCTAATATGGACATTCATGCAGACAGCTTTCTCTGTATCTCATATAACAGCAAGCCATTAATAAAAACATCAATGCTTTGTGTCAGTTTTGATTCAGTGTTGTATAGATGAGGTGATTTCCTTTGTACGTGTTGAAAGATAAGGTAATGCCTCTTTTATGCTTCCCACTGTTCTCTTTTGATGTGAGAGGATTATTAATGACTGCACCTGTCATATTCCTCTGTGTGCCCATCCTGGACCCGGGCCATCCCCTGAAAGGACAGAACCGGACCTTGAGAACCGCTTCAGAGGGCTGGCTCTGTTTCCTACACATTCACCTGGGTGGACAAAGATGAGAGACGATGAGATGTAATTTATAAGAGGTCAAATCATGCATATTTAAATCGTTTCAGTTTTTAGACACGTTTTTATGATTCACACTTTGTATTTTCCTTCAGTAGGCAAAATAGTACACTTAATTTGAAGGTCAAACCCCTACCACTAGATGACCAACACTACATACATCAGTCACAATTAAGCTTAGATTGCTAGAACAAATCTAATAAAAAATAAGATAAAATACAGTCCATTTGTGTTTAAAAAAATATTAATTCTTATATCGCATCTCACCACCAGGTTATCCTCAATTCACGTAAAATATTAGTTTTACCTTTTCCTATAAAAGTCCATGTAAGTTAGTTAGCTGTTTTTTTCATATTCTGTCACTTTCCCTATTTCTATAATCCTTTCTCGATGGCACCCCCCTGACCGCCAGCATAATAATAATCTTTCCACATATTTGGATCCATTCGCTAAGTGAAAAAGATTGTCTAGGACATAAATACTTTGGTAAAATGAAAATCAGCATACTGATATAATCATGAACCATAGACCAAAATTCACAGAGCATGTATCAGATTTTCTTTCACACATCGCCAACATTCAGCTGCTGGGAGTCCATTAAAAGTGATTTAATATATAAAAATTGAATAAGTCATACTCCAAGATTTTTTTTACATTACCCTACAATTTTGGCAAATTCTTGTCCAGTCTTCATCACTAGGTTTCAGAATGAGTGCTTGTTAGACTGGGAAGAATATTTTGAGCTTAAGTAAGAGTATGCTCCCTGTCATAAGTTGACTCTATACGTACTATAGTGGATGCTATGGGAACAATCTCCAGGAATGAACATGTTCTGAATCTCGATTAAAAGCATGGCAATCCATTGGATGATGATTTGAATGCTGTCCTCTGAGACACCTCATCATCAGCACCTCAAACGGACATGCCTGCACCATACATTTTCAGATTTCTCTTCTTCAAGAAGCGGTTTATCTAGCCTGCTATCATGTTTCAGTAACCATCATGAAGTAGACATTGTATATCCTCAAGGGGGAACACAATATCACTTGGGAAGTGTTTGCTCCCATCTTCTCATTTTTAAGAGTGAGGACTCGTATGAGAGGTGTGTCAAGTGTTTGGGTGTGCAGCATGATGGTGCCTCCAATTGCATGCACTCTGATCATTTCAGGATGAAAGCTCTCGGCTTGGTTCTTTTCAGTGGAAGGAGGTGAATTGCTATGGAGCGGCCAAAGTGACACATGAAGTAGGGTCCTGGGGATACGATGTTGAGCTGGAGGCTAAGAAAAGTGAGCAGACAGACTTCTCTCTCTCTCTCTCTCTGTCACTGGACCGCATGCACTGCATGTCTCTGGATGAATTCACACGGGAGAGTTTATGCACCAGACTCCGAGGAGCGGACAGGAGGCACAGCCTCGTACTGAACGGCTGGATGCTGTTTCTCATAATGATGAGAAGCTTAAGCTGGACTTGCACAACAGGGACGGTCTTTAGTGATTCTGGGGTCCAAAGCAAATTCCAGGTATGGGGCCCCAACACAATAATTATGTGCTCTTTTACATTAACACTTATTTTGCTCGCTCGCTCTCATTGTTTATTTATCCCTTCACAACCAGTAGTCAATCCGATTCTGTTCTAAAGCCATGTTAGGCTACCTTATTTTTATATATTTTTGGGGGGATCACAAAAGAAGATAAAACAAATGCTTGCACTTGTCCATTTAATAAACTGTAAACTTTTTCAATTGTTTTACAAACATGAAATTATCCCATGCAACTCATTCCATAATCCAAGTGTTCTGAAGGCATACGGTAGGGTTTGCCGAGAAACAAGCAAAAGTCTGCAGTCTTTGCATTCGTGCATTTAATACGAGTGCATTTATATGTGCATTTTATACGAATGCGCGGTAGTTTGTGCCGTGCAAAGAACGCTCCCTCATATAATCCCTAAAAACTGTCACTCACTTCAGTTCATTGCAATCTCACGACGTACCATTAATAAGCTCTCTACACAACACAGTATCTCTTATTAACATCATATCTACGCTTTGTTACAATGAGAGGATGCAGAACTCAGCAAACTCGCCATTTTGAGCGGTGAGTGGATTCTAACTTAAACACTTCTGGTCATTCAGTTCAAGAAATAACAGATGGAATTGGCTACATTGTTCAGCACTGCAAATATGTTTCATCAATTTCAGATGGGGCCCCCTGATTCCCCTGGGCCCTAAGCTGCTGCTTACCTCGCTTATAGGTTAAGTCCACCCCTGTGGCCCAATACAGCCCAGAGTGTAGACTTTGCAGGTCATTGCCAGGCTTTCAATACCTCCATTAAGAGATCTCAAGATCCTGGAAGCAGCCAATCTCAGCATGTGTCACTAATCATGCTACTTTTGACTTTACCGTCATTATGGGTCTAAGGGAGCAGGGCTATTCAGAAATGCCAGCGGCCAGTGAGATTGGTGCAATAGTAAATATGGGACCAGAACATAAGTTGATAAGATCTATACTGCAAAACAGCAACTTATTCCCCCTAGGAAAGTTGAGGTCTTCTGCCTCACTGATGGCATAAATGCACCCCGAAGGGACGTGATTAACTCTTCCTTATCTGCTGCACAGGAAGGCCATCCCTGACCAGATGTTGAACCGCTACAGATTACCTGCTGATGCACCATCTCATTCCCTACTGAGGGAACCAGGGTTACATACATACACAATGTGTTTTTATAGTACAATGACATTTCTGCAGCTGTATTCAACCAACCAACTACAAACCAGTTATTTTAGATCATATTTTATTCAATGTTGATCAAATTTGACCCTCTAAACTTTAGCACTCTAGTTTTATTTTAGGATTTATTTTTGATTTATAAAAAAGAGAAAAAAAACAACATGGCCGTCTAACACTTGCACTCTTTATTCTATTTCTATTTACTTGTTCTCTATTCATTTATTGTAAAAAATGATCCTCTAACACTGTTTATTTTAAATACCCTCTAACACCAGTGTTCCATATTATTTAGTATTCTATCTACTTGTTTTAATTGTATTTACACTTTTAAAAACCTCTTGTGTGCTGCATAAGGCTAACCAAGGCTTGTCACAGCTCTTGTATTTTATTGCTCTTTTATTGATTTTGATTGCTTCTATTGTCTTCATTTGCAAGTCTCTTTGGATAAAAGCGTCTGTTAAATGACTAAATGTAAATGTAACATAGATTCCATATGTCTATGATATGTCATTTCCAGAGTTTACATCAATTCATACTGCAGATTAACTTCTTTAAAATCAAACTTAATAATAAATAATAACTTGCTGTACATCACTAGTTTCTCTCTTAAAGCCATGCCTTATATAAAGACTTGAATGGTATTGTGGAATACTCTAGTCCAGAGCTTCCCAAACATCAGAGGGGTAACAAAGCAAAAGCTCCACGACCCCCTCCCAACCTCTTTGTACAAAAATATATAGATTAATGGTATAAAGATATATTTGTATATTAGGTATATTTAATAAAGCAGATTGTCTCTTTGCACAAAATTATCAACCAGTTTGTAAGAATTCCATGTGAATTATGAGAACTACCATAAAATGCAATATATTTATATGCTGGTGAAAGTATGATAATGTAAACATTCTTTAAAAATATATTTAAATCCATAACACTACACTCTCTGCATACTATTTAAAATGATATTGCATCAAAGTGTGTCACAGAATCTATTGCAATGAAATATGAAATTTAAAAAAAATAAAAGCTAAAAACATCTAAATTTCATTTGTGTAATAAGGAGGGGGGATTACATTTTAGAGTAATTAGAATATTTAAATTATTTAAATATTTGATTTAGCCTAGCTACGCCCCCCCTGCGATGCCGCGGCCCACAGTTTGGGAAGCACTGCTCTAAGATGCATCATCAAAAGCACTTAAACTCTTCGAACACATGGCCATGTTGATGGAGGGAGAAATAATAGACTTCAACCAAGACTCCTTTTTATTCTGTGCTGTGGATTTGCCAAGAGTTAGAAAGAAAGAGACTAATAAAAGAAAAACGGAGAAGTCTTAGTAGGAATGGTAATATTGTAGAGAAAAGGCTGCTGACGTCTGTCTGTGAATCTGTCACAACAAAGTGACAATCTTCAGTCATTAAGTTCCTCCCGGCAGTTTCTGAAGGTCATGGCTACAGCAGCTTATTTATTCACCCCAGACTCTTTCTAGCACTCTCTTCCTTCTGTATGTTTAAAACACTTTAGGCAGCTGTGTAAATCTGTATTTGAGGCAGCGGTAACCTTAACATCACGCAGCACGATGACTCATGCGCTCGGGACGGGACGAGACGTGTCACAAGGGTTTACTTTGCATCAGGTGAACACCTGTGCAAACCTCTGTCCAGTATGAAGATGGAGAAGCACACTGCTGCATCCTCAGGCCAGCATCACCACCACAGTCCCAGCAATGATTCACCAGTTTTACGAGTTCAGATTAATACTAACCACTAACACTCAAGTATGCACTATAGTATTAATGATGCTTGCTTTAGTATTGCATTTTAAAAGCATTTCATGCTTATCAATTTGCATAAAAATCTTATTTGGTCTTGAAACTTGGCAATGGAAGATGTTATTGCTTAAAGGTTACTCATTCATAATGATTTTTTTATGTGTAACTGAAAGTATTAATTAATTTTGCCTCTGGTGTTTCTCATAAAATTCCTAAAAATCTGTTTCGTTTTTCACCATTAGCACCTTTTTGTCTTCCTGTATTTTTAACAGCACTTTTTAATGCAGACTTTGGATCGGCATACAGATGCTTGTCTACTGACAGATTTCAGTTGACTGATACAGTATTCCGGTAAATAACTGTAATTTAGAGAACATCAGTTCTAATTTGGGTGTACAATACTGTAATGACATTAGTGAGACGACCCGAAAGAGCTTCTGTCATTATCAGTTAGATTTAAATCAAATGAATCCCTATCAGAGGAGGATGCACACAACAAAAGACCTAGAAGAGAGGATACATGCATACAAAACAACGCTTCAGCATTAGGCCAACCCTTTCAGCAATGGAGACAGAGTAATACTGTCAAGAAATGCATCCCAAGGGCATGACTAGCTGAAGGTTGCCATGGATACAGCAGACGTGAGCTGATGAAAAGTGAGGTATATGACCGCAACAGATGATGGCTTTACTCTACCTGCCTTCACACAGACCACACACGTCGTCTTCACCGCTCTCGTAGTCTTCCTCCCAGAGTCTAGACGCCACTGCTGGGCTGAGAAGTTCTTAGCATTCACACGGCCGAAAAACAATGACGGATTCTGTCATTTGAAAGCAGTGCATGTCTTCCTGTGTCTGCATGTGACTGGGAAATTTGGTTATTTTTTGCCATTTAATTTGTCAGCAAGGACAGAAACCTGATCTCTCTTACTCATACTTATGCACAGACAAGTGCATCATAATTTAGTTTCTATTGTTTTCTTATTTTCTTTGAATTAACATGGACTGATGGATCATGCACAATAAAATCAGCCATGTGAAAGTAAATAGTTAAGACCAGTTAGTGTCCAATCTCATGTTTTCACATTTATCTACAGTAGAGTTTCAATATTGGTCAATGTGGTTTTTACAATTCTTACAGAATTTTGTGATAGGGTTACTCCTAAAAATCCTAAATGTTGTTTGATGAACGATGATTTTGATCTTAATTTGACTTCTTACCTGCGTAGAGCATTTCCCATCGCACTAACTGCAGCCACAAATTTAATCTTTATAATTTGGCATGAACCCACATTCCCGGCTGACAAAATGTGTTTCATAGAATTAAACAAATATTGGAACGTTCTACAGCAAGGACTAACAGAGCTAAACCAAGAACAATTAAGGCATGGTCAGAATTTATTAAGAAACTTTCCAATACAATAACTTGATATTGGTCAGTGTGCACTAGGGATGCATGATATTTATTGGACAGATAAATTATGGACCGATATGGGTGAAAAACTTCATTTTTATTGATCCAATAAATAAATAAAATCCGACATCTAGATTCGATAAAGTACGCTTGCTGGTAAATCAATCAATCAGACTGATTTATCCAAGATTCATCCTCTTTCTGACTGCATCTTTAAATTGCAGTGACTCTCAGCTTGTGTCGCGCTCATTATTTCATCATCTGTGAACGTGTCTTCGCCGGTCTGGAAGTTTTTCTCGGTGGCAGAGGAGGACAATGCCATTGCTATTTGCGACGCATGTTCAGCAAGAATTCAAGTTTTAGGCGTCAAGTTTTAACACAACACATCTTATATCTCACTTGAAAGATCATCATCCTGGCGAAGCTGTATTAAGGGACTTTAAGCAGCCTCCACTGTTGGAACGGTAACGGCATTCTAGCGTCATATCGCGCGTTCACGACTTCTTCGTGGCGTTCTGTAATGTCTACTACGAGAGAACAGCTGCTTCGCCGTAATCGTTACAACATGATAGCTTATGTAGTTAAAATGTTGCGTTTTATGTTATATACCATTTAATTCCATCAGTGTACAATTCTACCATTACTCTTTCATTTAATCTGTACTGATTATGTTTTAAACTTAAGCTAATTTTAATGATTATTTTCGTTTTACAAAGATGTTAGCAACAGCACCCCAGGTAACGTTAGCGCTGAGACTAAAGATATGTGAAGAGAACAATGTAATTATTGCCTAAACATCTAATCCATCATTTGTATTTAAATAAATGGCTGAATGCCGTTGCACCGTCTTGTTTACGGTTGCGTAATGATGTTTATGTTCTCGGCTAAGGGCGGTTAGCTTACTTCCGGTCAACGTAGCCGTCCCATTCGCAGCTGCTGCTTAAAGTCCCTAGATATAACTTCCTCATCCTCGTGCACTAAGAGGGTTTAATAGATGCATTTCTTTATGAATGAAATACTTTAATATAAATGTGTTGTTAATGAGTTGTTATTTACAGATACACCATAGTTCTGTTAAAACATTTCTGTTACTAAGTATTGTGGTGCCTTACACAAACAATAAAAACTTTTAAAGAGTCAAAAACTGATGTTTGCTATTATAGTTAGGGCAAAGCTACTAAATGTCAGTTTCATCAGTGTATCTTAGATTTTGTATTCTCCTGGGTGCACAAACTGCAGATTATATGAAAATTATAACATACAAATATGAACTTATTGGTTATCGGCCGTGAGAAAGACTTAATTATTGGTTATCGTATCGGTTAAAATGTTCATATTGTGCTTCCCTAGTGTGCACATTTTTGGCCATTGCATCCCATCTTTTCTTTTTTCAATAAGAAAAATAATATTGACCGTGTGTAATGTGATCTGGTATGATAATATGTAAATTAAAACTGTTTTTGCGATTATTACATATTTCAGTCCCATGCATTTCGAATGTAACAAGCTTTGCGTAAAAAAACATGTTTTCTACAGAATGTCATGAATTATTAATGAATTACTGAATAATGTAGCACTCTAGGGTTAAGATGCATGTGTGTACGGTTTCATTTACTGGCCATTTGCAGTCATTTCTCTTTAATCTGCTATATAATTTACCGCTTCTGATGCCGTTTTAACCCAATTGAGAGCTGTCTGCTCACTGGTACAGCGGATGAGGCCGTGCTTACCACAAAAAGTCATGATTCAGCTGTCTAAATGCAACATTTGAAGCCCATCTGGTGCTTGGAAACGAATAGTCCCACTTCAAGTTCTATAACTGAATTATTTCCACAATCTACTATTTATCCTTTCCGAATAGATTTTCAATGGGAGCTCAAGAAGAGCTCTACTGGCATGTGCCAATTACTCTTTCAGTTTGTGAGTTTCAAAGTGCGGCTGCAAAGGCCGACAAAATGGCCTCAAAAGAAAGTGAAGCAGTACCGTGGGTCAATATTTACAGTTCATGGAGTGTCTCTGTAAAAGATCCATCAATTCAGCAATGCATTGTGAGCATATGTGTCTCGTCATGCTATCAATAAGCATCAGTGCCTACAAAACCACAATAAGCATGCTGGCTTCATTCAGGTCCTGTGACCCTCTCTGACCCCCTATGACTGTTTTAGAGATCTATTTTCAGTTTGAAACTTCAGTGTGTAACCTAACCATAATATCATGTTTCAATGCATAGCTTATTGTTTGTCAACAATAAGTGCATTGTTTGTCTTATGGACATGAATGATACTTCAAATCATGTGCAGTATCAATTTCAGAAATGTTCTTGGTGTTGCTATTGTATGCCATATTTTTCATGTGCAAAATCAAAACCCCCCCCACCATAGCACAGAAACTGCACTTGTTAAAATTACAAATGACTTGCTTCTTGCTTCAGACCAAGGCTGCATCTCATTGCTAGTTTTACTTGATCTTAGTGCTGCGCAGAGGTGGAAAGTAATGAATTACATTTACTCGCGTTACTGTAATTGAGTAGCTTTTTTGAGTACTGTTTGAAGTATTGTACTTCGCTACATTTTAAAACACATTCATTACTGAGTAAAAAAAAATCGCTCCGTGGAAACAACTGCAGCAAATAATAGGCAGAAGAAGAAACTGGCGCTAAAATCACAAGAAAGATGCAGACGGACAAGACAGGCGTTAATGGTGCAGACCCAGCTGAAAACCAAACCCCGTCATATTCTGCTGAAGTTGAACTCAAAGGAATGAAGTGAACCCCTGGCCATATATTCATGCTCTATTATGCAGTGTTAGCTGTGTTTGCCTCGGGAGACCGAACTAACAGCTTATAAATATATCGACATCGCCCTTCGCAAGCTTGTAGAGGTAACGTAAATACTTGCATCATTGCATTGGTGGTTAAAATGAAGCTTTAACAGTTTAACAAAAGGTTTTGCACAAATGAGCCAAAAAGACAGTGGTGCAGGGTGTGCAATATCATCTGAGATAATATAGTAATTGTTGTTTTAACGATGTGCGATTTGACATTATCAGTATTTTGACAAAAACCAAACAAATCACTCTAAACAGTGTGCCGTGAAATCTTGTAACGTTAGATTAGACTAGTCTGCGTGCATTTAAAGTGCGTTCTTCACTGCGTGATTCAGTGTTAAAATGCGTTTAGAAGGATCACAAAATTCAAGATATAGGGGCAGAAATGTATATATTTATATCATTTCATAAAGTAAATCAATAGTAAATTTCTCAAAAAATCAGCATGATTACATATAATATATATATATAGTTTTTACAACAGTTCAATATACAATAAATTAATTAAGAGATTAATTTAAACTTAATTAAGAGACGTTATAGACACCAAATTGCCTGTTTTTGGTCTATTTCGACAACAAAAATTATTCCAAGCACAGCCACAGTTTTGCGTCTCTGAGGAATGATGGTCCCTGAATGAATCAAGTGTTTAAATGATTCGGTTCAATCACAATTACTCACTTATTAACAGTGACTTGCTGACACCTACTGGTGGTTTTAATTTCACATGTAAAGTATCTTTTCATTTTTTATTATAATTTATAATTTAAAATGAGTATTCAACATTTTATGTCTTATTATCAAAACATTATTTCTGCATTTGTAAATGCAGGCTAAATGCATTCAAGTCCTGCTTTAAACAGTGTGTAAATAGTCTACATCTAAATGCCACTTCAGATTAAGCTTCTGTTTCCTCTGCATTGCAAAGATACATTTTTTTGATACTGATTTAATTTGCCTGGTAATAGCCCAAATGTCTTCTTATTCTAAATAACTGATTCCTTTAATTAAAATTAAGTTTGAGATTTATAGGCCTATCCCAAAGGTGTCAAACTCAGTTCCTGGAGGGCCACAGCCCTAAAGAGTTTATTTCCAACCCTGCTCCAACACACACACCATGTAGTTTCCAAATAAGCCTAAATGATTAGTTTAGCTGGATCAGATGTGTTTAATTAGGGTAATATCTACACTGTGTAGGGCTGTGGCCCTCCGGGAACTGAGTTTGACACCCTTGGCCTATATCATTTTTCCGTCCCTCCCACTTTAAAAATTTAACTAAGTAATTTTTACTCTGAGAAAATTTTAAATGAGCTACTTTTTACTTTTACATAAGTATATTTTTAGACTGGTACTTTTACTTGTACTTAAGTAAAATTTCACTAATGTAATGGTACTTTTACTTGAGTAGAATATTTTCGTACTCTTTCCACCTCTGGTGCTGCGTTCGACACTATAGATCATGACATACTGATAGATCGATTACAAAACTATACAGGTGTTCAAGGGCAGGCTTTAAGATGGTTTAGATCCTACCTGTCCGATCGCTACCACTTTGTTTATTTAAACGGGGAGTCATCTCAATTATCACCAGTAAAGTATGGAGTACCACAAGGATCTGTCCTAGGTCCTCTGTTATTTTCATTATATATGCTGCCCCTTGGTAATATTATTAGAAAATACGGGATTAGTTTCCATTGTTATGCTGATGATACTCAACTATATATCTCAACAAAACCAGATGAAACTTCGAAACTATCTAAGCTAACAGAGTGTGTTAAAAATATAAAAGATTGGATGACCAGTAATTTTCTCCTATTAAATTCAGATAAGACAGAGATATTACTTATTGGACCTAAACAGAGTCCACAGAATCTCTTGGATTACAATTTGCAACTAGACGGATGTAATGTTACTTCCTCTACAGTTAAAAATCTGGGTGTTATATTAGACAGCAACCTATCTTTTGAAAATCATATTTCCAATGTTACAAAAACAGCATTCTTCCATCTTAGAAACATTTCCAAGCTACGGAACATGTTAAGTGTTTCTGATGCAGAAAAGTTAGTTCATGCATTCATGACCTCTAGACTGGACTATTGTAATGCACTGCATCTTCAATAAACAAGCTACAGATAGTACAAAATGCTGCGGCTAGAGTCCATACCAGGTCAAGAAAATATGATCATATTACTCCAATCTTACAGTCTCTGCACTGGCTACCCATTAAGTTTCGTATCAGTTACAAAATATTATTACTGGCCTATAAGGCCCTAAATGATTTAGCTCCTGCGTACCTAACTAATCTACTATCACGCTACAATCCAACCCGCTCCCTAAGGAACAAAACTCTGGACTCTTGGTAGTACCTCGGATAGCAAAGTCCACTAAAGGAGGTATAACTTTTTCATATCTGGCTCCTAAACTCTGGAATAGCCTTCCTGATAACGTTCGGGGTTCAGACACACTCTCTCTGTTTAAATCTACATTAAAGACACATCTCTTTAGCCAAGCATTCATATAATGCATCTCACAATCTTACATCAATTATATCTGATCAAGCGCATATTATTATTCTTTAGCTTGGATTGAACAGATAATTATGCTTGGATGGAACAACAGCTACGTTAATTATGTCTCTCTTTGTTTCTCTGTAACTAGGAATTACACAAGCTTCAGTCTGGATCCAACCCTTAAATGATCCGAGATGACCAAACACCTGAGAAGAGATGATGCCAAACACTCGGACAATATACAGAATTAACCAAATTTTGCCATACGTTAAATATATTAAGTTTCTGCAATATATAAATATATTGTAGATATGTAATTTCCTGTAAAGCTGTTTTGCAAAGATTGTATCGTAAAAAGCGCTATACAAATAATCCTGACTTGAATTTAACTTTATTGTTTAATACATTAGTAAATCAAGACAAAACAAAGACAGATAGATGTGACATCCGTAAAATAAAATAGAGTATTGATAGAACTTTTAGCTTTTGTTCTGAAATAGAAAACACACATCTGTGTATGAATATTTACAATTTACCTGCATGCAATTACATGTGCAATTCACGTCTGTAATTACATCTATAATTACACCGTTGACCCTAGCCTTTAATCATTCCGTGTTCTGCTTTGCAGTACAACACAAAAATACCAAACTGTTTTTGTATTCAGCTGAGAACGGTGTTACTAATGCCAAGCTCATGTGTTCAATTCCCAGGGAAAGCATCAATTGATTAAATGTAAACCTTGAATGCAATGTAAGTAGCTTTGGATAAAAGTGTCTGGCAATGAACGAAAGTAAATGTAAGTTAAAGACACCTAATAAAGAGAGACCGAAGTTATTTATACATTTCTGTGAAAAAAATAAAATAATTATATATATATATATATATATATATATATATATATATATATAGAGAGAGAGAGAGAGAGAGAGAGAGAGAGAGAGAAAGCGAGTTATACTATTATATATTTTATATGGTACATCAGAGTGGCGCTACCGGGCCAAAGACAGATCTGCGGACGTCATTCTCACTTGATAATCTTCTGCTAAAATGTCCTGATGCCAATTGCCCTGGGCTTTTGAGGGCCGGCCCCTCTGGGGAAGAGCGGTGTACACAGCATCACACGGTGTCCATCTCTCTGGAGATTAGTCTGCTAACCCTGCCAGTGCTCCAGGGCGCAGCGGTCTCCAGCAAGCACTTCTCTCAGTCTCTTCCACCCGGAAATGTAGTGGAGCTGAGAGGCTTGCCGCCCCTTTGGGGGTCTCTAGAGCAGCTAGAGCGGGAGTCCCCTGCCGGTCCTCCAATTCAATTCAATTCAATTCAAGATTATTTGTATAGCGCTTTTCACGATACAATTGTTGCAAAGCAGCTTTACAGGAAATTAAGTTTCTACAATAGATTTATATATTGCAGAAACTTAATATATTTAACTTATGGCAAAATTTGGTTAATTCTGTAAGTTCAGGATGCTCTCTTCGAGCAGGTCGTGTCTCAGACCAGATCCGAGGACTGGTTGTCACGAGCGATCTAGAAGACGCATATTTCCCATTTCCATTCTTCCTCATCACAGGAAGTTCCTGATGTGTGCAAATCGTATCAATATCGGGTTCTTTCCTTCGGCCTTGCACGCTCACCCCGCACTTTCACGATGTGTGGATACTGCAAGCATGGTTCTCAGAGGGAACGAGATGCTGCGTCGCAGGGCCATACTTTCCGGCATTCCTACTAGAGCTATGCTTCATTCCTAGAAGCTTACGCCGGTTGCACCTCATGTGCTTTTAAGCCTTCTGGTCATTATGTCACCTGCCCATGACGTCTTGCCCATCATTTGAACTGATTACACATATGATTCAGAGTATGGTATCGCTGAAGGGATCTTCCTCATTAATGTAAAAGTTTCTGCTAAATTAATTTATCATAGCGGAGATACAGATAGAAACCTTTGAATGTAGACCTCAATGGAATGATGCACACAATTAACATTTTTTATGATTAGTTAATTGTATTTTTTCTGATTAATTGTGCAGTCCTGGTTTATTTTCTAGTTGATGTGCTTTCAGGTTATATAACCTGGGATTTAAGAGTGCCGAATCAAGATTGTGTGGCGCAGTCATCTCAATGCAGGTTATATTACAGCAATGAAAGGCTCCTATTTAATTAACCCTATGTACATATGCATTATTAATTCATCAAAGCTGAGAGACTGCAATCTTATTCAGCTCAAAGCTGTCCAGCTGTATTGTGACATTGAGAGACAAAAGACTGATGAGGCAACAAAAACAGTGATATTTATCCTTAAAAGCACCATTCACAGAAGCTTAGACTCAATAATGCTTCCAATACAAAAGCTAGTGACTCTACATATTAATTAGCATTTTACTGGAGAAGGTTATTGCAGTATGTGGTTTTTAATTGTGAATAATGGACGGATTTTCGGCTTGGCAAAGAATGCACTCCATACTTTAGTTTAAGTTAAATAAGCAGAGATGCTGATGTTTTTATATGTCATGCATTTCAGCACATGTTTGGATGTCTCACTTGTCTTGACACCCATTTCAAGTCTTAGAGTCTCTATTAACTAACCGATGACTTGAATCAGGTGGTTTTGAGAAGGGATGCATACAAAATGTGCCAACTGGGTTTGTCTCAAAATTACTAAGTGACCAAAACAATAAGACCCAACCAGATGGACAATGTCTTTCTAGAGATGAACTGATCCATCTGTTGGTACGAGTAAAGCAATCCCTGTCCAGAGGGAAGATTATTATGTCTGCAGAGATACTGGGTGACACAAAGCCATTGTGTTTCATAAAGCAGTGAAAAAGCAATCGTGAAATGTTTATCTCAGGGTCAAATGGATGTTAGCGTTTAAAATGAATTGCTGGCAGCAGCTGGGAACAGCAGCATACAAGATGTATGAGAATATTCACCAACCCCTGACATCTTTCCAAGCGGAATAGAGAGATTACAGGTTATGCAGCCTCTTTTATGAATATAACAAGATTTAAGGATTGTTACAGCACTAGAAGGAAAAGTGTCAGGCTGTCCTGTGTCTGCAAACCACACAGGTCTGCTATTAATGCTCAATGCAATATTTATTTGAATAGATACATTTTGGACATTCATTTTGAGGTTCAAAAAATTTATAATAGGAGTTGAAAAAAAAGACACTGCTAAATGCTAAATGTCCACTTTAAACCAATAAATCCATTTACAATGGATAAATTACACCAAAATAATATACTGCTGTTAAAAACTTTGGATTTTTAAAGGTTTGAAGATCTTTAACGTTTTTTTTTTTTTGTAAAAGTCTATTATGCTCATCAAGGCTGCATTTATTTGATAAAAAATACAGACAAAAACTATGTTCCATGTTAATAGACTTTAAAATGCCATTTATTTATGTGATGCAAAGCTGAATTTTCAGCATCATTGCTCAAGTCTTCAATGTTATTCCTGCTAGAACAGCTGCTTATTCTTATTATATATATTGTTTGGAACCTGTGATCCTTAAAAAAAAAAAGAATAAAAAGTTAAAAACAACAGTGTTTATTCAAAACAGATATATTTTATTGAAGACTTACAATATAAGTCTTCAATATAATGTTTAAATCAATTTAAATCATCCTTTAAAATCAAACATCAATTTAAAAAACTATTAGTTTCTCTCTCTCTCTCTCTCTCTCTCAAAAAAAAACTATTAGTTTATCTCTCTCTCTCTCTCTCTCCCTCTCTCTCTCTCTCTCTCTCTCTTTCTCTCTCTCTCTCTCTCTCTCTCTCAAAAAAAAACTATTAGTTTATCTCTCTCTCTCTCTCCCTCCCTCTCTCTCTCTCTCTCTCTCTCTCTCAATTTCAATTCAATTTCAATTTAAGTGTGCTTTATTGGCATGACAAAAACTATACATTTGTATTGCCAAAGCAATTGCAGCTGGGCTGCTCACAAGTAGTGCACATAACAGAAATAAAAATAAAAACAATAATAGTAATAAAACAAATATTTAAACCGTATTAAATATGTAGTGCAAAATGAATGACTATTGTAAGTATGTGATAGAAATAAAATTAAATAAAGTACAGTATAAGATTTACAGAGGCAAAATATACATTTAAGTAACATAATGGGGTAATATGTCATAATATATTCTACATGTGCTGGAAACATCAGCTCAGGGCAGACGGAGTGTCTTCTCTTCTATGGTGACAGAGAGACACATATTGAGCAGCAAACACACAGCAGGTCTCTCTCTCTCTCTCTCTCTCTCTCTCTCTCTCTCTCTCTCTCTCTCTCTCTCTCTCAGGTGGAGTGTCTTCTCTTCTATGGTGACAGAGAGACACATATTGAGCAGCAAGCACACAGCAGGTCTTGTGTTCTCCGAGCAGATACGCTAGTTTCTCCTGGTCTGGAAGAGTTGTAAATGTGGGATGGATCTGCTGTATTTTGTCGTAGTACACTGTCCGTATATCTGTGTATTTGGAGCACTCTGTCAGGAAGTGCAGTTCTGTTTCCATCTGATTCAGGTCACAGTATGAACACAATCTCTGCTCCGGGGGCAGCCATGTTTGTCTGTGTCTGCCCGTCTCTATCATCAGCTTGTGTCCGCTGAGTCTGTATCTGGTCAACGTGCTTCTCAGTTTCTTATCTGACACTGTGAACAGATACTCTGCCATACTGTACTCTCTGTTTAGGGACAGATAGCATTGCATTTTACTCTGTTGTTGAGTTTGGGTTTGCCAGTGAGTGATGTAGCTCTGTTTGATTTGTGCAGTGATCTGATTGGTTCTGATGTTGTGATTCAGAGCATCAGTAGATGTTAGTGAAGCATCAGGACTGAAGCTCTGGATCAGCTGGAGGAAGGGCTTGCTTTCTTTGCTCATCTCTTGGTATTGCAGGGCTTTATAATGGTATGATTGGGGGTTACTGAGCTTCAGATGTTTCCAGAATTTAATTGCCCTTTTTTGTATCTTAGTGATTAGAGGATATTTACCTAATATCTCTCTCTCTCTCTCTCTTTCTCTCTCTCTCTCTCTCTCTCTCGAAAAAAAAAACTATTAGTTTATCTCTCTCTCTCCCCTCTCTCTCTCTCTCTCTCTCTCTCAAAAAAAAACTATTAGTTTCTCTCCCTCTCTCCCTCTCTCTCTCTCTCTCTCAAAAAAAACTATTAGTTTATCTCTCTCTCTCCCTCCCTCTCTCTCTCTCTCTCTCTCTCTCTCTCTCTTTCTCTCTCTCTCTCTCTCAAAAAAAAAAACTGCTGAACATAATTTACTGACCCCAAACATTTGTACAGTAGTGTATATTGTAACACAAGTAACAATGTAAAAACTGTCTTAAGAGTCCAAACGCATTCACGGCATGAAGAATCCTATCAGCTCATAAGTGTGATCGCGAATCTGATATTAATTTAATACAACAGCTCAACAAGCATGTTAATGTATGAATTTTTATTAACAAAGTTCCGGGGGAGCACGTCAGATACTTAGCCTAATCAAACACAAGTGGTACGCAATCAAGGTAATCAACACTCGGATATAAATACAGCTGACATACTTGCATTCATTTGATGGTTAAGCAGCATCCCTCCACCACCCCTTCTCCACCAATATCACCAGAATTCACATCACACTATGGGGGGGGGGTACTCTGTGTTCGGGCCATTGCCCAGGACAGCACGCCAACAACGTATGACCTTACTCGCCAAATACGCATTACGTTTATCGTGCTAAATATATGTAAGTGTGAACTCGTGAATCTCATTTTAGACATAATATTGTTGACTATTTTTCTCTGTTTCGCCAATGAAAACAGTCGGATCAGAACATTTGTGCGTCTCAGAGCAACACTGCAGTGTTTCATTTCTGAATTAATCATTTGAATCTGTGATTCATTGATCCATTCATAACGGCCTTAATGACTCTGTTTTGAATGAATCTTCTGAGTGAATGATCTAATGAATCATTGGACTGTCTACACAAAGTCTAAGATCATTTGAGATCCTTGAAGAGCCTGATCAACATTTATCCAAAACATAGGAGACATACAAACCATTATAACAAAACCAAGCATACAGTTTCTTGCTTTAGGCAGCGTCTTTCATTAATAACTGCCCAATTATATATATCAGCCCTGCTGAATAGAGACATTCACACTGGACATAAAATATCCAACAATACAACAACTGATCCAACAATATGGAGTGTGTAACCTATTCATCTCTTCATCGCTCTGGTCCAAAGGACTAGTCAAGATGACTGAAACAACGAATAGCGCAAGGTCCAAACTTACTAACGCAACTGCCATTAAGAGTTGATTGGCAATGACTTTCCATACAACAAATGCTTCCAGAAGCACATTAGCATGACGGACTGTGCATTTGTCAAAGGGAATGAAGGTTTCATCTGGAACAAACAGAAGAGGAGGGTAATTCGGCTGGATGTGGGTGGCAGGGGGAATGAAGAATGAGACGCTGCGAAGTGCTGAGGGTGGATTGAGGTGTGAGCGATGGAAATGTGCAGCATTGGCAGATGTGTGTGGAAAATATCCTTCAGCAAATGCTCTCAGACCGGGAGCCATAGTGATGCTCTCAACCCTCGTCCTGTGGCGGGCGCACGATGTGTCATTTCTCTGCTCCTCAATCAGCTTTCATCAGCTTCCCGCTGTCAGCGGCTCTGGCAGCAGTCCATGCTTTGACTAACAATGGGAGAATACTGTTTATACACTAATTGAGTTGTGAAGTGACAAAGTGAGTCAAAGTTAAAGTCATTAGTATAAGAGAGTCCGGGGAGGCTTCAGTCTGTCTGGAAACAATATATGTGGATTGGGAAACACCTCATCACTCATAGACTGCATCTACATTAATGCCTTCGGTTTGTAGAGAAGACATCATGCAGAGTGGTCTCATAAGTAACAGTATTAAGGTGTTTAATATGTTCTGTCATTCCTAATGGGAAGTGTATTTTCATGTTCCTTTATATGTGTTGTAGTATACTGGATACAATGTAAAACCCTCACATTTTAAATCACAAAAGTTAAGAGAATCAAAATGATCTGAACACGGGTGAATGTTACACATGGAGGACGCCGTATTTGCCCTGTTCCTGGGAGCAATGCAAATAAAAAATAAACAAATACACATTTATTTATTCATGGTGTTTCTTCAGTTTTCTGAGGAATATTGTTTTGATTGATACTAAATAAATACATAGCTAAATAATACTAACATAATTTCCTACCCTGTTACTCTGTTGTAAAAAGTTATTTTTTTAACCCAAATGCTGGATTCAGCCTGTTGGGTCATTTTATTTGGTTATTTTGTAATATTTTTACCCAAGTGCTGGGTCATTTTGACGCTGGGTTATTTTTTTTCTACCTAACCGCTGGGTTGAGCTTGTCTATGGTGACATTTCTCAACATGCAGCTGCTGTGAGCACGGGCTTTTTTAGTCCACAGGCCACTGGGTTGCCAATTGAGCTAATATGGCAGAAACTCAGTCACTGGAAGAAGGTATTCATGTTGGAAAAGACAACATCAAACAACAACTAAGAGAAAAACCTTACAGAAGAAGAAAGGTAAAGACATTTTAAATAAGACTGCTATTTCATAGCTATTTTATAGCTCTCAGTGAGCTTTTACTTGGAGAAACAACACAAAGAGACATTTTGGACAACTGGAATTTTTTTTTTTTTTTTTTTTTGAATGAGTAATTTTTTTCCTACGTTTTAACTTATTTTTCATTTTTAATAACTTTGTATCCTGAGCAATTGAAAATAAACAAAACACTGGCAGTTAATTCAGTTGGTTGTTTACATTCTAAATCAACCATGGCCAGTGCATCTTGGCCCCGCCCCTTCACATACCCTCAGAAGAGCTCTGAGAAATCCAGGCAACTCCTCAGACAGAAGCAGACGAAGGACACACCGGACACACTGTTTGCTGACCAAGACCACAGTGTCCTGACTAACCTGCTCTTCTATTCTGAACACAGCCTTTTATGGCACACTGCCTTCTGTCAACATTTTCCCTTCACCAAGAAAAGAGGCATCTGTAAAGGCAGACAAATCCTAGTATTTGAAGATATTGAAAATAACAACGAAACTAGATTTTTGACCTTAAACTTGTATCAGAATGGCACTGTCATGATACAAGGATCAGAGTCTGCTCTTAAAGTCTTCATTGAAAAATTTGAAGAAATAAAAACACTTGCACTGTCTGACAATAATGAAGATGATGATCCCACACAAGCTAACAACAAGGATCCAAACACTGATACCTCCCCTGAAAAATCAGACCAAAAGATCGCAACGACTCCAAAAACCATAACCTCAGTGTCAAGAATGAAAGACAGTTTTTCACTCCTGGAGGTAGAGGTAGTAGAGCTAAAAGAATTCATTCTCTCCCACCTAAGCAACAACAACATGGAACAACTTACTAATGACATGTTGAATTTGAGACAAGAGATCAAATATCTGCAAAGTGACCGAGAAGAAATGTCAAAGGAGCTTCAACAAACTAAAGATGAAGTGAGGGAAATAAAATCAACTTTAGGAAAACAGCTAAAAGAAGTCCGAGCAGAAATGCAAGAGGAGCTCTCTGCCTTGAAGTCAACACTCCACACCAAGGATAAACTCATTAACAGTTTGAAAGAAAAACTCAATTCTGTTCCAGCACGTAAAGAGACTTCTCCTGAACCAGAGATCCTCATGAATACTCCTCAAGCTGAACAACTAGCCATGAAGAGAGTCTCACAGCTCGACTGATCCAGCTAATCAGATTTATATCTCCGCCGCAGAGGACCCGAGAGAAACACAGGCTCTTATCCTGATCGACTCGAATGGGAAATATGTCAATGAGAAACTACTATTCCCAAATATGATGGCCCAGAAAATCTGGTGCCCAAACACAAAAAGTGCTTTTCAGATCCTGTCTGATAAAAACCTGAAGAAAAACTATAAACACATCATAATTCACACAGGGACAAATGATTTAAGGGCCATGAAGGGCCATGTGGCTCCTGTGATGAGAGAGCTGGCAATCAGAGCCACTCAACGTTTCCCAGAGGCAAAAATAACTCTGTCTGCATTACTGCCACGCACTGATGTCCCATTCCACGTGATTCATGGAAATAATGTGGAACTCTCCAGAAGCTGTGCGCTTATTCCCAACGTTCATCTCGTCCATCACAAAGATATACGGCCACACCATATGTATGACCATGTGCATCTCAACAAGCAAGGAGTGAAAGTCTTCGCCAGAGTGACTGGGTTGCCAATTGAGCTATTTTCTAGCTAGATTTAGTTACTTTCCCTCCCCCCTTTGAGATTTTTTTCTAAAGTTTAGGGACAAATATAGCAACTTCTTGGACAACCTTATCTAAGTTCTCATCTTGCCCACTGATCTACATTCATCTTTATATAGACCAGTGAATTTGCCATTATGATGTGATCTAGTGACATTTAGCTACCGGTTTTAGCTAGTTTCAGTTGAAAGCAGTTGGCAACACTGTACAGGAGAGAGCAGTTCTCAGCACCGCTGTCGTCGATTTGGTGCACTCTTTCTGGGAAATAAAAGGTTTGTATGCATTTTATTTAATTTATAAAGTCTTGTAATATTTTACGCAATGCAACATAAGAACGCGATAAACTACTGTCGTCGTTTCGTGCTGGATACGCCTTTACCTTGCATTACATAAATGTATTTTATTTGTTATAATACTGAGTGTAATTTAATTTGATGTTCTCTAGTTTCATAACTGTTTGTTTTTGTGCTGGTTTTGGAGTCAGTCACGGCATCTCTCATCTACGAGTGAAACGTTCACAGTTCCCCGATGAACAGCAGACCTTCACCGGCTCAGATTTCAGGACACACCGGCACGAGAATTAGCACTATTCCGGTAAAAAACGATCACAGAGAATACACTTAAATTATATTTATATTTACATTTAGTCATTTTGCAGACGCTTTTATCCAAAGCGACTTACAATTGGGTTACAATGACTATATACTATAGTCTTATTATGATACATCAACATAAGCATTATTCTTATACCTGGATGGTGAACATAACGCACTGTGTAAGGAAAATAAAATAATACAATAAATGGTATTTTATACAGAACTTTGGTAAACTTTCTTTAAAGGTTTTAAAGAATCGTTCACCACACTCTTCAAATTCACTACACGTGACATGACTGTCAGTTAATCTCTAAAATGTAATATAGAGCTTACTTAGAAATTAAAATGCTACTTCTAAATATGCCTTTTTTATTTCCACAATGCTTGTTAAACAAGTTTAAATATATGTAATATTGTAAACTATGCTGTGTTCACCCAAATCAAATCAATTTGTCTTGTATTTTGTCCATGGGTGTTCTTGGTTAATAATACATGTTAACTTAAATTAAACAACCCAGCATGTGTTCTGTCCAATATTAACCAGCGTGGGTTGCCAAATAACCCAAGTTGTTTTTTTTTTAACCCAGCATTTTTAGAGTATAGGTAAAGTACTTCTCTGTAGGTAACAACAGAACTAACATTTGTGAGTATTAACAAATGATTAACAATGGATTTGAATTCTGTGATGTTTTGTAGTTTTAGTTGACTCATAAAATGCTGATTTTAAAACACCAGTTGATGCATCAGTTTCACACAATCCTAGATGATGAATCGAAGTGTGTGTGAGAAAAATACTATTAATTTAATAATTTTTGTACTTTAAACCAGGGATGGGCAACTTCGGTCCTGGAGGGCCGGTGTCCTGCAGAGTTTAGATCCATCCCTAATCAAACACAGCTGCCTGTAACTTTAGTGATCTTGAAGATATTGATGAGCTTCTTCAGGTGTGTTTGATTAGGGTTGGATCGAAACTCTGCAGGACACCGGCCCTCCAGGACCAACGTATTCTATCACTGCTTTAAACCATTGATTCCAACCAACGGTCAGTACATCATGAATATTATATTGTGAATTGTGATGATGCAAGTACGTTATAAAACTCAAGTACTTGTGCAATTTTCACACCACACTCATCACACAAAGTGCTGAAGCTGCTTATAGTTTAAAAAAGCTTACGATATTAGCAGTTTTTCTTACACACGTCTATCATTTCACTTCAGAAGACATTGATTCTTCAACTGGGGTCATATGGATTATCCTCGAGATCATTTAGAGCTTTTGAAGCATCAAATTTGAACTTGCATTATGTATTATTTTCTATAAATCTCCTTATGTGTTCATATGAAGAACATAAGTCTATATAGATCTGGGATGGCATGAGGGTGAGTAAATAAAGAGACAGTTTTCATTCATCATAAATGATCATCTTGATGAGAGCATACGTCTCAATTTCTGATTATAAATAACAACACAAACATACCGTCTTGATTTTTACAGGAGTCTCATAATTCAAATGACTTGGTGGCTGTCAGTGTGACATGGGAACTGATTTATACACCATCCGGTGGCAGGAGATCCCTCGCTCGCTCAAACACTAAGGTGCTCAGCAGACACTACACTTCAAGTCAACATCAATCAATATATCCTCCATTTACTGCCTTAATGCGCATTCCTGATCTTATTGTGCATGATTCATCAGTGCATCTCAAAATATAATAATATGTAATAATAGGGTAAATTCAGGTTAACTGGAACAGATGACCCAATTAACCTAAAATCATCCCTAACTTAATCCAGCTCCACTGTCTTTCTAACTTTTCATGATCCAGTGGATAAAATCAATGCTTTTTTTCTTTAAAAGCACTCAGAAATATGTCAATTTTTCGAACACTGTTTTATGTTGCCTTAAAAATCTGATGCCTCAAGATTTGATGGCCCATATTCTACTCTGCAAACTTTACTGCATCTGTACCAGATTGCTCAGAAAATAAGGAGGCAAGATCATTCGATGCAACATCATTATATCCACAGTAACTTGGTTCACTCTTCAAAAAACAATCATGAAAAAAAACAACCTAGATCGTTAAAACAAAACCAACAAGGCACAGAAGCAGTTTCTTGCTTCAGGCAGCGGCTTTCATCAATAACTGCCTAATAATAACAGGACAACTCAACCTGAAAACATTATAGCTGGCATTCAATCTAACCCTGACCCTACACCAATCATCACATACACGCACAGGTCGATTCTGACTCTGGTACAAAACCCAGTCAGATACTTCACTGTCTTCAGTTTTAATAATACGATGCATCTAAAGCAGCAAGTCACTCAAGCAAGACTCACAAATAGTGCTGCTTACATGAAGCATATCCAAACAGACAGTAGCTGCTCCAGCTGGCATTAAACTAACAATGTGGGTTTTGTAACAGCAAATATGTCAAAGAGTCATTTTAATTAGACTGAACTATTTGTACTTTCAGTTTTTAAATACATATTAACATTTGTCTGCCATATAGTTTAACATTTTTAGGCATATTCGTTCTTACTGGGACTGAAAGATGCATGTAATGTTTATGATATCTCAAATGCTACAGGTAGGAATCTCATTAGTTTTGTAATAAAGCGATTGTTTTACATTACAGACATGATGTTCTGTTAAATATAGTCTTTTTTAGAGCTGCTTTACAACCGAATTAGATTTGTTTTGCATCATTGAATGACTATTTTCTTGTCCATAACTCTAAAGCTGCTTGAAATGATCTGCATTGTATAAAGTTCATATAAATAAAGATAAGATGATCTTGTATGTTTATGGCGCATTAAATATTCAATAATTTGTGAGAATATAACTTATTTCGGTAACACTTTATTTTAGGGTCTCTTAACTAGTTGCTTATTAGCATGCATATCACTAGAATATTAGCCATTTATTAGTAGTAATTAAGTACACATTAATGCCTTATTCTGCATTACATTATTCTACCAATAGCTAAACTTAACAGCTACCGCACTAACTATTAATAAACAGAACATGAGGAGTTTATTGAGGGAAAAGTCAAAGTTAATAGTGAATAAGTGTTCCCTGTTCTAAAGTGTTAACCTTATTTTAATTCTCTGCTATTCAAATTGATTTAAGGTTATCTTGTGTCAATGTAGAAATGCAGTAAAATACTGTCAGAGCCGTGCTCATGCATCCTTGAAAGCTCCTGTCTCCGTTCTTTGTATTTGCATGGAAAAGATCTGCTCGCACATTCTTCAGAAATAAATATGTGGTCAGAGAAAGAAAGTCACAGAGCTTTGCAATGACACAAAGGTGAATAAACATGAACATAACGGTCATTTTTGCGTGAACATGTCCTTTGAACTCATTGGATGGGGTTAACATAAGAGCAAACCCTATGACAGGTGATCTACTCGAGCATCTCTGCACACGAGCAATGCATTCTCACTATATTATTTATATGAGCATCTCCTGTGCATCTAATAAGCTATAGCACAACACACCGCTTTCCTCTCGGCTGGAGTCTTGGCATGGTCCAGGCGGCCCCACCGACTGTCTGACTTAATGTTGCACCAAGGGTGATGGATGATCTTTTCAGCTGTGTGTTTTCTGCCCGTGTGTTGAGAATACCAAGTGCCTGGGCCGCCAGTGTGCAATTATCTGGCAGGCTGACTTGCAGGGGTTTTAGCCTCTTTCTGCGCACACACACACACACACACACACACACACACACACTCATAATCATATTCATACTCACACACACACACACACACACGTGCGTGCACGCACACACACACACACACACACTCTCATAATCATATTCATACTCACACACACGCACGCACACACACACACACACACACAGACACATACACAGACACAGACACAGACACAGACACACTCACACACACACACACACACACACACACACACACACACACACTCTCATACTCATACTCATACTCATACTCACACTCACACTCACACTCACACTCACACACACACACACACACACACACACACACTCTCATAATCATACTCATACTCACACACACACACACACACACACACACACACACACACACTCTCATAACCATACTCATACTCACACACACACACACACACACACACACACACACACACACACACACACACACACACACACACACTCTCTCATAATCATACTCATACTCACACACACACACACGCACGCACGCACACACACACACACACACGCGCGCGCGCACACACTCTCTCTCTCTCTCTCTCTCACACACAAACTCATACTCACACACACGCACACACGCACACACACACACACACACAAACACTCTCTCTCACACACACACACGCACGCATGCACACACACACAAACACACACGCAAACACACACACAAACACTCTCTCACACATACACACACACACACACACACACACACGCACGCACACACGCACACACACACTAATGAGCATGTGGCGCAAGGTACTCCAACCCCACCCTCAGAAGAAGCTCTGTCCAAGCCTTTCATTACCGCATTTATCTCGGCAAACACAGAAGTGTGTGGAAATCATAACCACTTGATCTTTTGCAGAGCGCTGTCGAGGACCAAAGATGCCCGAGCTGAAGTTTGAGAGCATCTATCAATGCTCACCATGATAGGGTATTTATATGAAGCTGGACTGCTAATCATAGTGCAGGAATATATATATATATATATATATGTTTTTTATGCATATTATATATGCATAAAATAATCAAAAGTAAAGGGTCTAAAATAAAATAAAATAAAACCGTTTTATAGTCTTGCTTGGTTTTTTTCTATACGTATGTCTGAAATCTGAGCTTTGCGTGCTTCCACACATTAAACAAATTAATGCATCTACATGACAAGACAAGAATACAGATGGAGGTGTGCATCACTTCACAAGACCTTACCCAAAATACTGTATGTGTATCTGTATAGTAGTAATTACCCCTTTCTCATAGTTTAGAGATTTATACAAAGCACCCCAGTGATTCTTACATAAAGGTTTTCTATAGCTGCAGAGGCACTGTTTCACCAGGGCTTATACTACAGAAGCACAGCGAGTTGACAAGACAATCAGTGGCACATCAGCAATTGTGTGAAAGATAAAACTTAACCTAGTTAGGGCAGTGGGGGGGCTTCGTGTGGGAGGCCATGTGAGTAATTTGTCAGAGCTGCCTATTATCAGCTACCCCTGCCATGTTCAATCCCAGAGTATATATATATATAGAGGGTTATTACTAACACTTAATGATCTCAGATCAATACTGTAGGCGGTCTTGCCTATGGCTCTCACAGACACAAAAGACAAAGACACGGGAGTGAATTTCAGTGAGCACCTAAAGCGTGCTGTGAATGTGAGGAGGCCAGGAGAAAGTCACGTGAGACGAGGAAGAGTTTCCACAACGCTGCACATCAGTGGAAACGGATGGAGTAAATAAAACCTATTTACTTTTGGTCACGGCTGAATTGAAACAAGCTTGAAATGACTTGAAACATGAAGTGTTTAAGTGAGCTAGTACTCGAGGGAAATTCAAGTATGTAACTGCATGCATCGTTACACCTGTGGGGTGTGGTTACTTACAGTATGGACAAAAATAGTTTGCAGTGTAAAATAAAGCATATTAAATAAAATATGCTTGTTATAGTATTATTATAATTTGGCAGAGGGAGAGTTAAAGGGATAGTTTATCCCCAAAAATTTTAATTCAGTCATCATTTACTCACCCTGATGTTATTCTAATACCGTATGCCCTTCTTTATTTTTCGAAACATGAAAGGAGAAATGTTAAAACAATGTACTTCCCATGCTCGCCCATAAAATGGCAGTGAATAGCGAGCAGCATTAATCTTTAAAAATATGCAAAACTATCACTGATTGTGTCACACTCTCGTCAGAGCAAGGGAACGAGCAGACAAGGAGTTCTTCAAAAGGAATATCTTTTAATGACAATCTTCCGGGAACAAAGAATCCAGAAAAAATATGATTTAATTATTTTTTTAATATATTCAAATAGAAAGCAGATATTTGAAATAGTAAAAATAGTTCCTGTAAGATATATCGGCAGGAATTCAACTCTACAAGTCACCAGAAGGGGGGGGGCAGCTAAAGAATCAGCAGCCCTCTAAAAGCCCCTCCTCCGCCTCAGCGCAAAAGCGCGCGTTTTCTTCCTGTTGTGGAACAAAGGAACGTAGCGAGAATGCTTCTCAAAGACATTCGTTCATTTCATGACTTTCAAAGCATCCACAAAGAAATATATGGATATTAATGTGTACTCTTTTTCTCATATGCTTGTGGAAGGTGAATTATTAGGAAAACGTGGGCTGATTTCTAATCGTGCTTCAACCTGGAATGTTTAGGTAGTGTTTAGACTTTTATGAATGGTTGCAAAATTTCATGAATCAGTACGATAACGAATGTGGTGATATTATAAATGTGTAAACTTGATAAAAGTTTTAATACAGGGATCAAAAGTTATTCTTTTCTCCATTGAAAATGCCTTGCAAAAACCAGCCGTGCAGGCGGGGCTCCGCCCCGTACCGACGCTCTGATTGGACCAGCCGCCTTTGGGGATGTCCAAAAAAACGGACTGTTTAAAACTGACGCGCGAGCGGCGCGCCTCGCTCTCTTCCCTCTTGCAACTCTCTGGTGCTCCTGAACTCGTAACGGCGCGCTCAAACGCGCGCAAGGCTGACCTGGAAGCCGGCCCGCTGGACTCTCACACGAAACCAACCATCGGAGGGGGTCTAAGACCGTGCCAAAGCCGTAACGGAGCCAGGAGAGCTTTCCCGGTGACGTCACGCAGCCATCTCAAGTCTCCACACGAGAGCAACCGAAGGAGCCCGAGCTGAACACGTGACGCCCGAAACAAAGAACTCCCGCGGGAAAACGAACCAACTTCGAGCCTGCTTTTAAACCCATCCAAGCAAGTACAAACTGAATTCCTAATCCTGACTGAACTGGTTAAAATATGATCTGAATGCAGTAACGAAGCAAAGGTTCGTTCGTGATCTTTTGGCTGGTTGGTTAAGTTATGAAATAGAAAGAATATTATTCTTTAAACCTTAACCTCAACTCTCGTATGTATGTGTTTGTATGTTTGGGTCTTATCAGTTAATCCATTTATGTTAGAATAGCAATATCACGAATAAACCTTTTCCATTTTATAAACAAGTGTCTCTGGAATGTGATTTTAAGTATTTTTATCCTTATTTGCCCTAAAGATAACGCAGCCTAGCTCAAAAGAGAAATTATTAATCTTGTTCATCGTTACCTGGGGCCATGGGGAATGTAAGCGAGATTGTAATTGAGATTAACAGAATGTACCTTTTAGTGATTGCTGGACAAGCACTTAATAAGGTGTAAACTGTAAAGAGATATTAATAGGGCTTAATCGAGCATATTAAATATTTAATAACTAATTCCCGGAGCTGAAACAATAGCTCTATATTAAACTGGTATTTTTACTACATTCCTAATACTACTGCTTTTGCTGTATTTTGGATCAAATACATGCAGGCTTTCCTATGCACCCCTAATTCCAGGTGTAAGAGTTCGGTGCAAACAAACCAAAATGTATTTAATGACAATCCTGACTTTGGCTGTTTGTCTCCTGTGTATGGCTGTGCATTCAACTGAGAAAAGAAAGAACATGGATTGTAGTTTGTGTCATATTTTGATTATTTGTGTGCTTTTTTAGGGAAAGTTTAGGGAGCTAAACTGCTGCTGTGCTATACTAAATTTACACCAATTTCTACACTACTTTGATTAACTTTTAATTTAGTTTCAAGAGCAAAGTTTTGTGACTATACTGAAAACATTATTTTCTGAATGTGAAGAATCTATGGACTGCATCGGGCTATTTCTCCTGTGATTCATACTTCATGGATCTATCTTTATCTGGTGATTCACATCACGGCAATTTCATCAATCTCAAAACCCCTACTCTCGGAAACAACAAACTGTTCATTCATCAACCAAGTCTGGATCTCTTGCTATTGCCATACGCACATCAGGCCATATGTTCAGCATAGCTTCATCCATCAGTGAGGGATCATTCACAATCACTTGAGAGGAATGTAAGGCAATACACAGACTGATGGAGAAGATCACAGAGCTAGAGACACGCATGTGAACGATCGCTACATTTAGTGAGAATAAAACGCAGTCACTTATTGTTTTAGATGCGGTTATGAGTGACAACTTGGCCTCATGGCTGAAAGGAAACGCAGCATTACTCTCCTGTTCCTGTTAGGCTTTCAAACAGGTTCCCGCCCAGTCAAGCACCCATTGAAAAGCCTGGTAAATGTGGCATAGTTATTACATAAAAAAAAAAAAAAACATATTTGAAAATCCTAACCATTTTTACAACTACAAAGAAATGCCACTTTCTCATTGATTTAAACATGAGATTCTGAAATTGTATTTTCTTATATAACACACCAATAATCTTTTTATTTCAAACACACACACACACAAATGCACGCAAGCGCACACGCGCAGAACCTGACTTCATAAAGTGAGGCATGTTCCTGAGTCTACATCTTTGTTGACACTGGACCAACATTGTTATTAACCAATCAGATTTAAAGAACAAGTTTATAATGTGAATTATAAACATTAATTGTGAAGTTTAGGCTTACAATCAGTGTTTGGTGCTTGTACATCAGTGTCACTCATCTATCATTTCCTCTGATTTTAGGGATTATTCATGGTTAAGGTTAGGTTTAGGTGTAGGGAAATGGTCAAGATTACATTTGTGGATTCAAATGTTGTTCCAGGGTCAACAATACATGTTGACCCAGGAACACATCTAACTCAGCAAAATCAGGACATGCCACACACGCACACACACATACACACGCACGCGCACGCGCACGCACACACACACACACACACACATACAGACACAGAGACACACACACACGCACACGCA
>QVTF01023777.1:0-220000 GCA_003573665.1 Oxygymnocypris stewartii | reverse complement strand
CAAACTCATACTCATACACACACACACACACACACACACACACATACACACACACACACACACACACACACACACACACACACACACACACACTCTCTCTCTCTCTCTCTCTCACACACACACAAACTCATACTCTCACACACACACACACACACACACACACACACACACACACACACACACACACTCATTTTTTTAGGGTTCTTTGATGAATAGAAACATCCAATGATCAGAATCTATTTGAAATAAAAGGCTTTTGTAACATTATAAAAGCGTGGAGTCAGGATGTTCATTTTTTTAATTTATTATTATTTATTTTTATTGGGGGGCAATGATGCTTTATATTGATCAAACGTGATGATAAAACATTTATAATGTTACAGAATATTTATATTTCTTTCTTAGTAAGGGAGGATTGCAAATCATCATGTCCAGTATATGAACACAGGGTTATATGAGCAATGCTAAGCAGAAGGATTGCATGCAAGGTACTCTTATATTAGGCAGGAACGTGTAAAAAAACAAGAATATTTATTAGACCTTACGCTATTAATAGATGTTAATGAGTTAAGTAGTGAGGAACTGAATATAATGTACATGTATAAATGGAGAATTTAAGTGCATTGTGCTTATAAAGACATACGCATTTCACCTTCAGTGTCAGTGAACTCAATCGTCCATTAGAAACAATATATGCATGTACTAATTAAGCATATTAAGTAATCATTAGTGTGATAAAATGCAATTTGAGTTTGTTTCTCAGGGATTTTAATGGAATAATAAGGTTGTTGTTTGTGAATATTAAGTAACTAAACAATGCTATGATTGGGAATATTATGTTTTATGAATTGTTAAGAGAAGACAATGAATTCATTCATGCACATGCTATCTATTCACGTTCAACTGGGCTAAGCAATTGTAAGCGTGATTAGCTTTGACAAAAGATTGTCTTTCAGGCACACTGGTGTCATTTTATCTTGCTGGGAACATTCGCATCTTAATTAAGAAACCTTAAATGATTGCAGCCCATGGCAACCAGACATCACGCTAATTCCTGTAAGACCCTCGAATCCACCGCAGGCTTCAGCTTCAACCCTGATCAGACTCGCCTGCCTGTTGCTTCCTATCATTTCTGAAGAGCTTGACTGGCTTTGATTAAGTTTGATTAGGGTCGGAGCTCAACTCTGCAGGTAAGCCCTTGTCCATATGAAAACACGTCTTTTTCTCTCCGTTTCAGGCTTCTGTTCACAAGGAGACGGCGCTTTTGTCAAGGAAAATTGAACTTTTTTTTTTTAAAGTGGATAAATTGAAAATATATTTATGCAAATGAAATGATCCTGCCAGAAGAACTGCATGCAAACTTAATATGTGTCCCTGGAGCACAAAAGCAGTCTCAAGTAGCTGGGGTTTATTGGTAGTAATAGCCAAAAATACATTGTATGGGTCAAAATTATACATTTTTCTTGTATGCCAAAAATCATTAGGATATTAAGATCATGTTCCATGAAGATATTTGGTAAACGTCCTACTGTAAATATATCAAAACTTCATTTTTGATTATTAATATGCATTGCTAAGAACTTCATTTGAACAACTTTAAAGATGATTTTCTCAATGTTTAGATTTTTTTGCACCCTCAGATTCAAGATTTACAAATAGTTGTATCTCGCCCAAATATTGTCATATCATAACAAACCATACATAAATGGAAAGCAATGTATTCACCTTTCAGATGATGTATAAATCTCAATTTCAGACCCTTGTGACTGGTTTTGTGGTCCAGGGTCACATACGTCTGTTCCGTCTGTATCGTCTCAGTGAGCTTTTAGGAGGTTTTACACATGCGCAGAATTTAGAAGTCCATGCAAAGCAATAATAAATGTGCGTTCTGAGTTTGTCACACCACAGAAAACATTTATTAACCACCCAGCCAAATTTGAATGATAGAAAAGCCAAGTAAATAAAATAAGGTATCAAAATCTTTACAAAAATAAGCAGTATTCGCTGCTCTCCAAAGCAGGGGGTGTGTCTTCTGAAACCACGCCCACTCGCGGGAAAGCTGCCCTCTCTCTGAACTGTCAGATACCGCTACAACCTAAATAGATGCTCCCTCTGGCAGCTTAATTTAAACAAGGAGACCAAGCTGTTTTGTCAATTATCGCAACCTGACTAATATGCATTTGCGTGACGAAAGCATAGCTAGTCAAACTGTTGACTGTAACTATCGTTAATGACAGTAACTCGCCACTGGGTGGGCAAAGCACTGATGCTAATGCACTCCAGTTATTAGGTGTGTTTGATTTCAATGTCATCAAGTCATGATTTTAACCTCATCCCCCAAACAAATCCTGAAAACAGTTTCAGCATTGCATTTATAATCTGTTTGGAAACTATTCTCATGATTGACTTTACACAGATTTAATGTTTTCTGATGTTTCAGTGTAGATGAGAAACTTTTGGGAAAACTGCTAATGTGTACAGAGAGGTTTTTTTAAATGAAAAGGGCATTTTCAAATGAATCCCTAGTCTAAGTGTATCTCAATGGCCATAGTTTCCCTGCTGTAAGGACTACGCTGTAACCTAGACGCACAGAACACAACCCTGACACTGGAGGCACACCAACACCACACATTTCAGATGTATCCCTTCTCTGACCCATCTGTTGCAAGTTATGGAGTCTTTACCACCAAGCTGATGAGTTGAATCAGGTGTGTTTGATTAGGAAGAGTGTGAACATGTGTAGTGTTGGTGTGCCTACAAGAACAAGGCTGGGAAACCGCAGTGTATATCAACAAGCCATCATCATTGATTATTATATTCAAGTGGAAATACTTATTTGCATTCATGATGTATTCTGCAGTTTGTTATGGGGAATTGTAACAGCAGCCGCAGCACTGATGTGATGTATTTTCAAGATGGCCATTAGCTGTTTGGAAGGCGTATTACACATTTATATAGATGGTGTACACATGACGTCACTGTAGACCGAAGTCTCTGCAGCTACATCAGCTGAGAGGCAGCATTAGTGTTCGGCTTGAAACACTTCTAAAATGGGAAAGAGCTCTTGTTCAATTGGCTGCACAAATGGGTTCAAAAAGAAAACAAGATATCTTTTTTACAGTCTGACAAAGACTACAGAAAATAGAGGCAAATGGATCACTGCAATTTGCAGAAACAATTGGATTTCCGGCACCGAGAGGTTTTGTGTCTTGTATAATGAATTTGGGGGTAAAGTCAAATCCTACTTCATACATTGTATTGTAGATGAGGCTTGTGTTTTAAGAAGGATGATTATTGTGTATCTGGTAAAGCTGACAGTTATCCAGCTTTCATCCATTACGTTTCTAGAAACAAATCTGGTAACACTTTAGTTTAGGCACCAATTCACCCTATTAATGCATAATACTAGCATATTGACTGTTTATTAGTATTTATAAAGCATATATTAATGCCTTATTCTGCATGATCATATTTTAGATCCCTTAATCTTACCTCATACCTAAACTTAAGAACTACCTTACCAACTATTAATGAGCAGCAATCTCTGAGTTTATTGAGGCGAAAGTCATAGTTAATTAATAGAGATAATTATTTCCTAAAGTGTAACCAATATACTGAAACATCTTAATCATCACTTCAATTTTACCAACAAATCACATGCAACCAGCACAACAGTTTATTTGAACAGCACTTCACATTACACATCATTTCAAAGAAGTTTACTGGAAGTTATAATATCCATAATGTCTTAGTGCTTTAACCCTCTGGGGTCCGAGGGGATTGTGGGGCGCTCGAGATGATTTGACACGCCCTGACATTTGATATTTCAGCAACTAATAACATACTATTGGCCAACGTGTAATATGAATTTATGGCTGGCAAATTTAACAATGATATAACTGTTCCTCTGGATTTAGATCGAGCTATATTGCATATTGATGTCTAACAGAAAAAGCATCAAGGCTGTGCTTTATGGATTTTGCTGGCATTGAATTCAGGTACAAGCATATGTCAGGAAATCTGATTCCTGGGAACATGTCAATGTCCTTGGATCACTAGCTCCTTGGTAAGTTGTAAGGATCACTGTCGAGTCACACGGTGTTTAATTTAAGCTGATGATAGATTGTTTTACTCCCGTTTTTACAGTTTCTGTTCCTACAGACTTGGCATCATGAAATCTGTGAGCTTAACTCTATATGTGGACAGTGAAATATTTGCTCTAAGTGGAAAACACTCAGTTAATCCTGCGTAGTTCCTGTGGCTCAGTGGTTAGAGCATTGCGTTAGCAGCGCAAAGGTTGTGGGTTCGATTCCCAGGGAACACATGTACTGACAAAAAATGTATAACCTGAATGCACTGTAAATCACTTTGGATAAAAGCGTCTGCTAAATGCATAACTGTAATGTAATCAATGGTCCAGTGTCTGCACTGCTGCCTTCATATTTAAACATGTATTTTTAACTCCAGATACTGTATGTGTGTAAGGTTCATACTTCAGGAACTGTCTGGTTGGTGCAATCATATTTTATCTTACATAACTCAAATGAGGTAAAAATGATGTCTCGCATATGCTTGTTCTCTATTAAATGACTTTCTCAGGGGCTTTCAAAGTGGTGGGAACATGTTCCACCCACAAATTACACATTTATCAGAAGCTCTGCCATTGATCATTACTGTTGCATGCAAAATTAAAGACTCTGAGCAGTGTCTTGCATGAGTAATAAAGAGTGACAACAAGCTTTAAACATTTAGAAAATTAATATCATTTAATTCAATTGTGTTGTTACCTGGATGATCAACAACGGATGCTTTAAAACCTGGTGGTGTAAACTTTTGAATATGATGATGATGTGATGATTTAATACTGCCCCTCATGAGCTACATGTTTCCGACCAAATACGCATGATATACCCCGATCATCAAAGACTGGACAGATTCAATATGACCACATTCAAGCATGTCACAAACTGCCATTGTTATTAACACATATAACTGCTAACTCTACAATACAAATAATACAGCAAGGTTCATATCTCAAAGCAATTCCTCAGTTTAAAATATGAGTTGTTATACTTATCCTTCTGAAACACTGAGATTTGAAAAATTATTTTACAATCTTCCTATACACAGCCCTTAATATTAACTAAATGTAATACGCATATGTAAATGAAGGAGGCCGTGCTCCTAACAACTAATTTCTGTCAATGAATCACAAGCTTGATGCTGTTGTTGAGCAAGAGCGTCTAATGTAACTGCGCCTAAAACATGTATATCCGTCCAGAGGATAATTAGAAATGCATGGCTAGAACAATTAGAAATGCATTAGAATTATTAGAAATGGATGGCTGAAGTTTATTTTTAACGATGTGTCTGGGTGACTAAACAAGAATGTTTTTGTTTGTTCATCTCATTTCACAACAGACAGTTAATTACTCTCTTGCTGCTGGCTTTTCTTAATATCTTCCATTGAAAGCTATTGCAGTGCCCTCTGAGAAATTGTTGTGGTTGAATTGGTTCATTTTAATCTGACAGCAATAAGCAATAAGTCGGGGGTTCCTTGGCTCTTCACTCAGAAGAATAGCTTAAAGACCATTTGCAGGTTGTTGAACCTGTGGAATATATTTAGGATGAAACAGAAAGTAGACATTATCACTATCTACTGTAACTATTCTCCAGTCATCGCAGCAGTTTAGTTTGAAAAGGTTTCAACAATGTTCAAGTGTCCTATCACCACTTGAGTTTGGTTATTTGCCAGGCAGGTTCATCTTAAGGTATCTTGGACTCAATAAAGAATGGCAGAAGTTTGATAAGGGCCCAGTTCTCATGCATTTTGGCCAGGTTTTGGGGAATTGCCTCAAGGCTATTTGTTTTGTCTTTACAGATGGAAAGTGCAATCGGATGCACTGAGCTAAACTCTTCACTTAGGGTGAAATACTCATTATTCACAAGATAGGGAAGCACAGTGCAAGCTCCATGTGTATGACTCCTTCAAATAAGTCATGGGCTATGCCTGGGGGGTAACCAGTAGTAAAGTGAAAATGTCTCAGTTGGTCTGTCAATGGACAAACCTTTTTGAAACCATAAGAATTGGTCAATGTAAGATTTTCCTTCACAGTCACGGATGCATAAGCCTCCTTTGTTCTTGGCAGAAAAGCACCTGATCATTGAACTGGTCATGTCACCTGCAGAAATAATTATTTATCCTGACTTTAAGATATCACTTGGCATCGATTTCTTGACCTTTTCCCACATAGAAAAACTCCTCCCACAACACCACTTCTTGTGGCCTTTTCCTCAATTGATGGAGGCTTCTGGTCCAGTTGTTGATCTTTGGATGATTTGCTTTGAATAGAAGCATAACTTTTTCAGAACATACTAACAATTAAAAAAATGTTTTGCTATTAATTACAACATGGCATTAACATCAACATGCCAGTCCTGGGAAAACCGAATAGTTATGCGAGTAAAGTTTGCAATATGCTTAGAGCAGCCATACTTGCCAATTTTAAGAGACATGTCTTGGCCAGGATTTCCATATTTGGCTTTTTTTCCTGTTCCTATTCCTTGATACTTTCTGAAGGTAATTATTGAAAAGCAGTTTAACCAATAGCGTGCTGGCATTGTACATAATCGACTAATTGTGTGTGAGAAGGTGGGGTCTAGAGCGAATGGTCAAAGTGATGCAAATACACAAACATATTAGATGTGTTCATTCATTTGACTTGACGCACGCTCAGCAGACCGATCGTTGTGTGACATCAGAGTACCGTGAGAGTGATTCGAAAGCACAAGGAGCCGTGTGCTCTGCTCTTTAGCTCTTAAGGATGTCATACAACAATCGGTCCATGCAGCGCAAACAGCCAAATCCTGGATAATTTAGGCAATATAAAAATCCTGGCCAGGATGTGTCCCGTAAAAATGACACGTATGGTCATCAAAATATGCTGCTAAGTCTTCTGAATGTAGAAATGCAGCTGTCCATAATAAAAATGACAAATCAAACAAGTCGTCTATTAACTACTTAAGTGTTTTACTGTGGACCAGAATACAGAGTGGGATGATTCTGTCTTATAGTTGCACTGGAGATTTGCCTGACATTGCCAAAATTATGCAGTATGTCATTTTGGAAAGAAGTGTTAGTTTTACTGTTAAGAATTTCAGTGCTTGGTCTTCAGTCAAATTGGGATGTGCACCAAGCACTTGGTGACTGATATACTTACTGTCTGGATTTTAAAAAAGCACCCTTAACTGTTGTCATGCTATCAACGTTTTCTGACATTGGGTCATTACAAATGTAAATCTCAAAGAGTGGTCTGGATGAACATAAAAGATCTGTCAGCACTTAATGCTCAGTGTAACACAAATACACACATGTTTGGAATGTAAACACATTGTATTTTGGCTGAACTACAGATTTTCAGACATATCTGACTTTCAGCTTCCATGCCGTTTTGTGTTGATCCTATAATCATTTTTTCTTAGTCTTTTCTAATTGCAGCACTAAGAATAATGATTGAACAGAAAATCAGGGACCTACACCCTCAAGAGTCTCAAATACAGTGGATGAGCAGAAGATAGCTATTAGGGATATTACTGATGATTGTAGTCTCCAGTCTTGCATCCAATGATACAATTCAGCACAAGGCCATCAAAGTTATTTACCCTGTTCCTCTCATTTTGATATTGAATGCAGACAATGAAGTAATCCCTACTCTGGTACATCACTGCCAGCAGATGCAGTTTACTCCATTGCTTCTACGTAATGCTGGGTGGGCCAAAAACCTGTATTACTTGTTCCACATTCGCTAGCTATGGAGATACAAATATACACAACGTAAAGAGGGATGCAAATGAACATTTGGTTAAGGATACTCACACCTACACGATATCCAGATTGCCATACTGCAGTATTTCCTGAACATGTTAAATATAATCATGTTCATTATGATTGGGTAAAACTGTAACAAACTGTTTTCAAAAACAGTGACATTCAAAATCATAAAACAAACTATAAACATGAACGACAAGAACTTGACAATAACCAATGACCATGCAGGCATGGAAACATTGAACAGCAACAAAAAAGAAAAGGCAAACATGAGGGCTTAAATACATGAATATATTTGGATTACACGACAAGATAACCAATGAGAAGACAGAACTGATAACCGCATGATGAGACAATAAACCAAAGTAAACATGACACATGAAACAAAGGAACTATGTGAACCATCAAAATCACATGACTAGTACGGGGAGTCACGTGACATAAAAACCAGGAACTACATAACTGACATGTTTCAAAATAATAATAATAAAAATAACTAAGAACATGAGACAAGAACAGAATATAAACTGACATTACAGATACTGCTTACATGTATGCATTTAGCAGACGCTTTTATCCAAAGCGACTTACAGAGCATCCAGACTATATATATAGTTTTTTTAATCAGTATATTCTATCAGTATATCAGTGCTTATTTCCACACCTTTGTCACAGCAGAACAATGTTCATATATGCACCATTTAACCATGCTTTATGGGATATCATAACAATAATCTTTATGATGCCTTAATGCCTAATAGTCCACACTGAGCAGGGACATTTGGTGGCATTATAAATATTTGTCTCAGTTATGGACTTTTATTTTGACATGCATTTGTTTCTCCTTCAGTTCTTGTTGTTCTGCTCTGGGGAGCGTCTCCATTAAGTCAGGTAACTCACTGATTAACCACCATAGTACATTGCATCGTGAAAACTACCTAGTTAGTCCCTGTTTCCTGAACATGGTCACATGCCCGTCGTTTGAACCACATTAGTTCAACAATAGAGGGCCATTGCTGATAATGTAACATGGATGAGGTGGATTAACAACTGAACTACTAATTAATTGATTCAAGATCTCATAGATGCTGCTGTGTTGAACATGGCATCTGATGACTTGTTTGCTATTTTTTTACAGGCTAAAATATTTATTTAAATAAAATAAAAACCTAAAAAATAAAACCTTATTGAATATGCATTTTTATGATTTTCCCTTTCAGATTGCAAAATTTATGGCAGGAGAGTATTAAAATGAATCACGCAAAGTGTTTTTACTAACATTTGCGCTAAATTACTGGTATTTGCGCCATTATTTAACGCCCAAATAAAGCATGTCTTAAACTATTTTGCGCTTGAAACGGCTGCAATTATTGTTGCTATGAGGAGGCATTGCAGAGAGCGCGTGGTAGAATGGAGAAGATTTGTTTCACATGTATTCATTTATTTTGAATGCCAGAAGAACACATTATTCGAACATATCATGTTATTTTTAATTTGCTTCAGTAAATAAGAGACGGCTTGGAACCCTCAACTATGAGTCACACAATATCTGGTCTATCAAAACTTCTTGCATCCCTTCATTTTTGGCCTTCGGTCCTTTTCAGCGTACTGTGGCTTCTTTATTCTTTATTTGGGACTATGCTAATTTGTGCTGCTTGTGTGTTGGTCGATATGTAAATGAGATGTTGCTTCTGTGTTCTTTAATTTGTGCATTGTTAGTAAATCACACAGAAATTTCCCTCCCATCGGCGCTGTTTTTGAGTTGCGCTCTCGCACTAATTTGCCTTGTTTAGTAAAACTGACCCCAAGTCTTCTTCTCCATTCTAGTGTATCTCTGTGGCAGAATTACAGCGCCACATACTGGTCTGGCATGTATTCTACATTGTTTTGAGTCGGTTTTCAGTGTTTTACGCATACGCAGATATTTCTTGAGATGACATTGTCTTCCTATGTGTATGTGTGTTTTGTGGGGAATGTGGGTGTATCTGTATGATTAGCATCTGTGCGGCTGATAATTCATACAAAGCTTTTTTTTTCCCTTTCTTTTTATTATATATATTTAGTGGTCAAATAAGTCACTTATATGATGTCTAATATTCTGTCTATAATAATTGTATAATTGAAAAACATACAGTGGTACGTATAATAACTAAAACAGTTTAATAGTTTGTAGAACTCTTCAATACATTTGGTAAATATATATTTTTCCTCAAACGTGGCTATATATTCTCAGGAAAATCAAATTCTTCATGGAATCTTCTTTTGATTTGAAATATAAACTCATGAGACGTGACTTTCAACCCATTACTTTTCTGGATTGCTCCAGGACTTATTTCATGTATTTTTATATGAAATACAATTATAATGTTTTTTTTATTCAATGTGGTACACTTTTTTTCAAGGCACTCTATTCATTTTTATCTTTTTGAGCGTTATCAACACTGGATAGTAAATGGATAGTAAAGCCCAAAGGGTCTTCTTTGAAAAGACACCAAAAGTGTGTGTGTAGCACACTGAAGTCTGCACCTGTTGTCATTTAAATTTGGTACGACTTTTTCAACTGTGAGTCCCAAAATCCCAAAATGGAGAGTGCTGGCTAACAGGTTAAACTGTGTCTGTGCAAGATGCCCTCTACTTTCTTAAGAGAAATAAACTGTGCCACATCTGACTATGAGCATACCGTGATGTCTTCAGTCTAGCCAATGGACCCCTATTCTGAACTATAATCAGTCATGTGTGTTGAAATAATGGCTGCCTCAGTTATCATTTTTATATTCAGAAAACTGGTTTAAGAATTTTGAATTGAAAAACTTGGAATTAACATCAAATTACATTTTTCCCACTGGTGGGTACACGTGAAGATTAAATGAATAAATTCTGTTGTGAACTAAGGATCACGATTAGAGAATTGCTTCAATTTCTGATTTCCAAACATCAGCACCCTTCCTTTCCCTGTGCTCATTAGAAGGAGCTTCTCAGCTGTTCACCTGGATACCCAGCACTTCCAAAGTACATCACGTTTCACATTAACTCCAGTTCTGACACTCCAGACTCCAATCTGCCTTTTCCTTCGCAAGTGTATGCTGTAACAAACTCCTGTCAACCCAAGGCAAAGCAGAACCACTGCTGCTGAATGTGATCTGTTTGACTCTGTACTGTGTCAGATCAAGGTCCTCAGTTTGTATCCAGCTCAGGAGAGATTCAGACATCAAACCTACCTGTAAAAGGTAAAAGAGAGAGTGTGCAGTCCAACATAAAGTCAGTTAACCACATAACCAAAACAACTGTTATCACAGGCATCTGTCCTGGTCAGGAAAACAAACTCGACTATATTCCTCTCTGTACATCAAGTCTGAAAAGTTCTTGTTAAATTGAACTCTGTATAAAAGGGATGTCAATCCTTACAGTAGCTCCTGGAGGGCCACCGTTGTGCTTATTTGGGTTCTAACCCTGCTCCGACACACTTGTCTAGTCTGGTGATGGGTGATAGGCAGGTATACGTTTGGATGTTGATGTACAAGCCCCACAAAGCCTCCTCCCAACTGAAAAAGCCTGGCTCCATAGTCAGGATAATATTCCTTGTCTACTGCCTTGCTGTTTCTTGAACGCACTCAGGGTGATGCACTTTGACAGTTTCATGTACCATAGACCACATTACTGTCAAGTCACAGTTTGTGAGGCCACGGCTCTGTGTCAAAGCTGGTTGTTGTCATCATTGTGGTATTCCAGGTAACTGTCATGCATTCATTTACCCCTTTACAGGACTTCTAGTAACACCAGCTCATGCCACCTGCAGTTGAATGAACACTCATGCATTCTGAACAGTGGGTTTCTGAAACCAGTAACTGGGTGGAAGTACAGTGGTGGTGCAGTCGCACTGGAATCTACCTCAACAGAAGAACACACATTTCAACTGCATTGTGCAGAAAATGGATAAGGTTCAAAACTTTCACACATCTAAAGTTAACACATACACCCAGTGTGCCACATGTTAAGCTTGGTTTTGTTTTGTTGTTTATTTTTTTGCTTTTGACACAATTTAACACTCGCACCTTGTTTAAACAAGTCTCAGCCATTAAGTGACTGAACATGAGTGAGTGGGGCTCATGGTGCGATGATGGAGAAGTCCCTGGGGTTATTTACATATTTGCGTTTCTAAATGTTGAATAATTTTTTAAGTTTATAGTTTGTATCGCATTTAAATTTGGTGATCAAATTGTTTTTCTAATCAATATTTTAAATGGTCCGTTGCTGGTTATTTAAATCAATAGTTATGAAATATTCCCCTCTCTACCATCAACTCTATGTGAAAGTTCACAGCAATTCCGCTTTCGATGGTTAGACCTGTGCATTATAAGAGTGTATAGCAAATATACACTCTTTTACAGTGTATATACCACTCTTATACAGTCTTATACCACTGAGGCTCAGTGGTAGAGCATTGCATTAGTAGCGCAAAGGTTGTGAGTTCAATTCCCAAGGAAAACACATACTGACAAAAATGCATAGCCTGAATACAATAAGTTGCTTTGGATTAAAGCCTCTGCTAATGCATACATTTAAATGTAATACCGTCACATGAATGACTCATGCTGCTCGGTGGACCATAAATCATCTCTGTTTATTCTTAAAGGTACACTGCACATTAAAGCATTGGTTGTTTGTTAGTTTAAAGCAAGTGCCATACATCAATTCAGCTATTCAACATGCATGAAATGTTACACAGAAAAGGTATATAAAAATAATTTGCAGTGTGATGAGAGCTTGTGTGGGAATGGTGTGATATACAATTATGACATTTTCTGACCTATAGACGGTTTGATCGTGCGCACGCGCCTGGCCCGAAGGTAACGTCCGGTCTGTGTTTGTATATCGGGCTGTTAGTGGCGCCGGCTACAAACACAGTTAAAGTGACGAGTAATGAAGCTGGGCTCAGGTTGTTGTGCTGTGGGATGTGTTTCACATACATACATTTATTTGTGGCGAACCACCATGATAACAAAACTTTTCCAAAAGGCTTTGTTGAATAAACATGAGCACGTAATGCACGTTTAAAAAACGTGATGCATCACTGTATTTCTGAAGGAACACTGTCTTTAGAAACCGTTTTAATTTCATCTTGCATGTTATATGTCTGATAAAGCAGCGTTTATAAGCTCAGTTTACAGCCGTTACCGGACGCAAACCTCTAACGTTAACGTTATTTCTCCCGCTTTTAAGCATCTCCTGCTGGCAGAGAGTGAATTTGCATTTTTAATAAGTCGGTCCAAGTAGTTATCGCAGCATCTCAGTCCGTCTGATTTACGAAGCAAACATATTTAGCTTGTTATAAAAACATAATCTACTCCAGAGGGACTGTTGTTATTGATTAACAACAAGTTAAGTTAAGGCCACAAACACGCGCATGCGCAGTGACGTTTGTTTATGTTGTTGCCGTTAAAACCGTCTTTATGTATCCACCTTATTCTTCCCGTAAATAGGCGCAGAATTATAAATTCTATGGGTCTGGCTTCCGGGTGTCATTTGCTTCCAGCTATTTTTAGCTTTACAAAACAGCTTGTTTTGCTGCGTGATATTGCGTATTGCTGTGTCTTACCATATTATTGTATTATATTATCTTAGTTATGAACACAATGTTTTGTAGTGCAAATAGTTTTACTGTTTACTGCACTTCGTTATTTCTCTACAGCGGCTAATGAACGGGAAGTCTCGCACATTCTCAGAAAAACCTCTGTGTTATAAATAAGGTGGATAAGATCACTTGAACATGAATTTATTTATTGCGTATGGATGTTTAAAGGGATAGTTCACCCAAAATGAAATTGATTTACTCATCTTCAAGTCATTCCAAACCTGTATGATTTTCTTCAATTGAACAAGATATTTTGAGAAATAAATTTGGTAAAATCTTCTTTTGCATTCTGCAGAAGAAGGAAAGTCATATAAGTCATTAGGGTGACTAAATGATGACATAACTTTCATTTTTTGGACGTGGAGATGATGTATTTTTCCAGACAGGAGGAAGGTTATAGTACTGTCTTTGATTCTCTTTCGATAATTAACGACTCTGGTTGTGGAGAGTGTAAATGATGTGTATCAGCTGATGCCCTCGACTTCTCCTCCCCTTCATTTGTCCGCACCGCCTCACTAGATCTCAGCAGCTCAAAGGATTGTTTTAATCGCATAAGACAGGTTAAGTGAGTATTTCTGAATTCTCAGAGGACATTATCGAACCTCTGTTCAGCTGCTGAAGTCTTTGGATTTATTTCATCATCGGTCTGTTTAAGTGTAGTATTGTGATATCATGATATTGTTCAGATGTGCAGGGTCTAGCCACACATCCGTTCATTTCTTTACAAAAATCAATGTAAGCTTTAGAGATAAACTCAGTTTTACAAATCCTTTTAGGCTAATAGTGTAAAGGGAGATTATGTTGCACGAATTATAAATTTGATTAATTAACACCACCACATTTATTGAACACAGTTAATGCACTGACCTAATTACATTTACATTTATGCATTTAGCAGACGCTTTTATCCAAAGCGACTTACATTGCATTCAAGTTACAGTTTCTACATTTTATCAGCTCTTGCTTTCCCTGGGAATCGAACCCATGATCTTGGCGTTGCTAACGCCATGCTCTACTAGTTGAGCTACAGGAAAGGATTAATTATAATGGTTCTGTGATTTCTAAAGGCTATTAAGAGCCATTGTGACAGCACACACAAACACAAACCAGTAAACACACATTAATGTTACACTATTAGACCGACATGCAATTCACATAATTCATACTTCTTGAACTTTGATGATAATTATATGCCCCTGTGCACAGTACAAATGACTCTAGATTTAATTTACAAATTAATTTAGCAATAAAAGGTATTTCTCAGAACAAAATGTCTCCATTGTTTACCAAGTTGTAAATATGTAATAGTATGTGTGTGCATTTTAGATGCTATCAATACAATTGCATTGTCTGTTTTAGCGCCTGTCCAAATGTTTATATATGTATACTTTATGTAGACCCTAATTCTGACGGACACCCATTCACTGCAGAGGATCCATTGGTGAGCAAGTGATGCAATGCACATTTCTCCAAATCCGATGAGAAACAAACTCATCTACATCTTAGATGGCCTGAAGGTGAGTATGTTTTCAGTTCATTTTCCATTTTGGGTGTACTGTGCCTTTAAGGGCCCCAAATCCCATTTAAGCCTTGGGAAAAAATCCGTAATACTCTTTAGGAGAACAATAGGGCCCTGCACACTTTCAATGCTTGGGCCCTAATAACTGACAGGAATGTGGGCTTGATTGTATGAAGACACAACTAATTATTCTTGCTGGCATCACCGCATTGGCACACACTAGTAAATCCGTCTTCAATATGAGCCACTACGGTTATGGGAGGCTTATATTTAAATCAATTTTAACTGCACACATAATGTTGAGCCAATAGCATTTTATATTTTTAAAGCTTCTTTTCCAGACACTCAGCATTTCTGATGGAAATTAATATCTGCAGAAATTAGCAGCAGACTGGTCAGAAAGGATGAATAGAACACATTTTATGAGCTTGGCTTAAGAACAGCAAGTTGTTAATTAAGGAATAACATGAGCGATCACCCCGCACTCCCATCCCATCCTCTCAACCCTGCACTGTTCTCCAGAAAAGCCTATTTCATGCTTCACTGAATGCCTCCATCTCAATGTCACTCGATCTCACAGAGAAAGCACATTACAAGCACGCACGCACAGATGCAACTGGTTTTTCTGTTTATGCACTGCTTTCTCAGGAAGACTCTGACATTAAAATGGTAATTCGGCAGAATTGTAAGGACCTCGCTTTGACCTACGTATCCCTGGAGTATTTGGGAATTAGTTTTGTGAACCTGTACCTGTTCCAATCCTTCGATGATGCACTTATTCATTTAGAAAGGAATGTTTCTTTTATATGACTACTAAAAGTAAAGGAATAGTAGCATCATTTACTGATCCTCATGTTGCTCCAAACACAAATATTGTTGTTTTTGAGTGAAATACATCACATAGAAAATCTACACAGAGCTTAATCCATACAATGGCAGTTCCATCATGTCTCTCCCCTCAAAAAAACTATCCATATGTTGACTTACTGTACCATTTTTAATGCTTGGTTTCTGTCAGGGGAGACATTCATGTGCAGACAGCTGGAGAAATGTAATGAGGGCAGTATAGCATAGGGAACTGCTTAGAAAAAGTTATCTGCTAAAACACAGATCCTTTTCAACAAGCAGGAGTTTAGCTAAAGTGAAACTGAGAAACGCATCAGGAGCTGCACAGAGCACTGCCCGTATCTAGTGTACAGAGGATCTGTGGCTTAAACGAGACAGTCTGACATGCATTCATAATGCTTTTATGTTAGCTATGCCTTGAACCTAATCACAAAACAAAATGCAACCATACCTGCCACTGTTACCTATCTATTGACAAGCAGCACCTATACTGACATACAGCTTTAATTTATATTTACAAAAAAACAACCAAGAGATTTGGCAAGCGCTCCGATGTGCATTTTTGTTTGCGCAAAGCTTTGTTTACAATTACATTTTTGCAGTGTTGAGCTATGCAACAAATCACAGACTTATCTATTGATTACTTTGACCACAATGACCAATCAGAGGCATTTAAATCTATTATGCAAAGTCCACTTTTAGGACACAGATGTGTGTTTGTAGTGTGTGAACACAACCAACCCACAATGATAAATATCCACCCACAACATTTAAATCAAATCAGTATCTCTAGGCAAGCGGTTTTGATTCTCACCGCTGTGTGACATCACACTGCTTAGGCCCCGCCCACGGCGGCTGACTGACAGTCCTGCATTACAGCAGTGTCTGCCCCCAGCGAGGTGTGTTTGTTTGTATGCTGTCCTCCATTTTCTCCACTCTCAAGCAGCTGTAACATCACTAATGTCTCAGAAGCAGTCTTTGGATGTAAGACTGAACACAAGTCTTAATTTTCTCTCAACATCTGAGCCACAGAGGACGCTGTGGATTAATTCTATTATTCAAGGTAATGCGCCTCAAAATATACCTAAATGCGTTTATGTCTGCGCAAATCATTTCACTCCAGACTGATTTGTGAATATCATGTTGTTAGAGTGCTCCGCTAGCGTTTTAACCGTATATGTACATTATGAAAGTATTTGAATTGATCAGCGCCTCACTTTAGGGTACTTTCACACTAGCACTTTTGATGCGCACCCGGGAGCGATTGACGGCAGAGTCACTCGTACCTGAGTCCGTTTAAAAAGGGTGATCTTGGGTACGGTTCAAGTGAACTCCAGTACGGATTTGCTGCTGATGTGAACACAATCGTACCAAATCACGGAAGTGAACCACTATTAATGCCGTATTATTTAATACAAATGTGTGTTTGTTTGTGTTTCACTCACTTTCCTGACGAGCGTGACTGCAAGCAGAAAGCTGTATCTCTCATTTCTATTCAATTTCAGCATGCTTTAGAGCATTTGCAGTACATTCGTAAGACAGACGTAAGTGCTTTATGCACTGAAGCTTAGTAAACAAAACGAACGGTTCAAAAACATAAATATTTAAAAGTGCTGAGAGCAATCTTATGTATTTTGCCGCCATACCGTCATTACTAAGCAACGGGATAAACGGATGCTAGTCTGATGACGAAAACGAACCGCTGTTCAGACCAAAATAAAATAACATGAACACAGTCCAGCGGGGACAATCAAACTCGGGTTCGGACCAGGCAATCGAAACAAGTGTGAAAGCACTCTTAATTGCATTTGACTCCTATATGTGCGGCTGAACACCCGTTCTTTCCCTCTCGGTCATGTTGCTTCTACCGGCTGTTCATTGCTGTAGATATGCAATGCAGAGAGACTGGATGTGTCTAAAAGGAGCTGTTTTGGTGTGTATCACTTTAAATGCAAATGAGCTGCATATTCCTGCATAGGGGGCGGGAATATGCAGCTCATTTGCATTTAAAGTGATACACACCAAAACAGCTTTTTTTTAGACACACCCCAAACATAACTTTTCCTGCTGTTATAATGATTGATCTGTGGCGTATTTGGAGCTGAAACCTCACAGACACCCAAGACCAATATTACATCTTGTAAAAAGGAGCCCTTTAAGTTAACTCTCCGCAGTGAGGACGAGTATTAGACTTATTTAATGAGGAAATTATAAGAAAAAGATGGCGTTAATCAAAATCCTGTTCTCGAGAAGGTGAAGAGCACCGGGAGTTTCACAGATTGACGGCGAGTGTGTTATTATTTTATTTGCCCTGTTAGAAAAAAGAAACAGCAGGCTGCTGTGTTTAAAGAATAAGCTATAAAAGTGCATTTTTCTGTGGTGTTTCTAACACAATTATGTAATACTTTCCTTCTGTGTTTGCACTGGTTTTCAAAATGGCTTTCGGTGCAATAGCGCCATCAATCTTTCGTGAAGCTGCTGTGCCTCCAGGAATATGATTAAAGCTCAAATCTAATCGAATGGCTTGTTTCATCGCATGACTGATCTATCCACCTTTTCCCCAAGTAACCGATGAGCGCTGCCATGATGGATCTAACTTCCGTTTGGGTGCTCTCCATGAAATATATTTCCATTTCACTGACATCTCGCATTATTTCTTTGGTTATGTGTGATTTTTTGTCATGTGTTAATGTGCCAATTTATAGAAGATCTCACACGTACTGTTAGAAATCGCTGTAGATTTAGCAGCACACTACTGTAAAAACCTACAGTACAATACCACATTTATCCATTACAGTAAAATACTGTCATTTATATTGCATTTTGATCATGGCTTCGATTCCCAGGGAAAGCAAGACCTGATCAATAACGTAAAACTGTAACTCGAATGCACTGTAAGTCGCTTTGAATAAAAGCGTCTGCTAAATGCATAAATGTTAAAACAGAGTAAAAAAACAAAGATTGACTGAATTAATGAAACTGAAACCTTTTCAATGAAACTGAATATGACATGTGCGCAGGGTTAAGCTGTGCTGTTGTTGGCTGCTACCAGCAAATCTGTCCATGTCAAGTCAACTTTATTTATATAACATTTTAACAATACAAAATGGGAAAATAGTGTGTCAGTAATGTAAAATGACAAGATTTAACACTCAATTTTTACGTCATCTACCCGCTCATTAAACTATGACAGGTAAGTTACTGCAAAAAGACGGTCATTGTGATACTGTACATAATGAAACTATGGTGCATGTGCTTTAAAAACAATTTCATAGGTTTAAAGTTATATTATCAGCTCAGAATAATCCTACCAATTTGATCACAAACATACAAACGCAATGGATAGCATTTAATAACATCTTCTGTTGTGTAGTGTATTGTATGGTAAATATACCGTAAGACATCACAACTGATATCTTCCTTGGCAGCGCCACGTGAACGAATCTAATGCTTCACACATTCACCTGCATTAGTCAAGATTAACCTGAGAGCAATACATTAAATCAGGACACCGTTACAAACAGGTCTAATAGAAATGCATAGAAAACACACTAGACAGATTATGATAACATCATGCATTTAAATAAATTATGCATTGAATTAATGACTAGATGTTTTGTGGGGTAAGACTATTCGACAGAGAACCAGTTAAATGTATTTCGATCAATGTGATGTAAGTAGTTGATAACATAGGAAACAGCAGACAATTGTACATAATCAATTGCGTGAAAGCAATGAGAAGCAAAATAATAAGAAGTTGCTTTCATGAGTTCGCTTGATCTCATAATTATTGGCAAAAAACAAGTAAAACAGATGTGCTGTGATGCCCATGATTGTTTCTAAATCAAGATTGGGCTTGATTTTGGAGTGATGGCCTGCATTTGCACACGTTTACATTTTACAAGAGCACACACTTTCCAAACTGTAATACATAATACAAAACTGAACTAGATAGCAGATTTGTTCCAGTGACTTCTACAGTAATATCATATTGAAATACACTGCAAAAAAAGAAATACAATGAGAGAAAGCATGACAATCAATAAATCAATTTTGTTAGTTAGTTTCAAAGTGTAAGTAAACGAATGTTTACCAGCAGCATGGAGCTTGTAAATCAATTAACATCAGGTATGCTTTCCCTTTGGCAATAAACAAGTCACTCAATGCTTAGTCTCGCGTAGACTGACGGCTGAAGGTCTGGAATAGATGGCTGCATTCATTGGTCAAGGCCCGCCCATGAGGCCGTTTGACTGACATGTCAAACAACCAATCACAGTTCGTTTCGTTCAGCGTCACATTTCGGGTTGCCACAATAACAGACTCTCGGATGTATTTTAAAGATTCTTTGCCGTGAACTTTAAACATTTCACATACTTTTGACAATCCAGCGTTCAATCTTCCCTGATAAGCGTTCGCCGTCACATTTGTAAACACGACGGCTTTCTTCCTTCGTGAGGGGGGTTTGGCGTCACGGCATCTTTGTTTCCAGGCGGGACGTTAAAGAACGCGTCACACACGTTTCCCGGAAATCCTGAATTATTCAACCAATCCGACGACGACTTCGACACTCCTGAAGTGTTTCCAGATAAGTGTACCATATGCATCAGACGTTTAGCCAACGGTCCGTCTGAGTCTGAGACTACTCAATGCACACCAGGAGGCATTAAAATAAAGCGTGACATCTGCTGTTCACTTTCTGTAAAGCACTTTTGGAGCATGCATGATGTATCTTTATATATATATATATATATATATATATATATATATATATATAATTGTATATATTATTTAGAATACCTTGCCTTTTTAATCCAAACAATTTAACCAGTCTAATTAGGTCAATATGTATTTTTGAAAAACATAAAATCCCTTTTTCCATTCAACCATTTTAGCAGTACTGTCACATACAATTGACCATCTTTTACCATTTAAGTGAACTCAATTGATGATTTTATATTTGTTTTATCTCTCTTGTGTTGCCATGCATTTACCTCTAGCTGCAATAATGATTTGACCCTTCACTTCTATTGTCTGTCTGTGTATCTCAATAACATCAGTGGCAGCCTGTCAGTGTCTATTTCTGAGACCACAGGAATAGACTCTAAAAAAGCGGCCCGTGTTTTCATATGTCAGTCTGCTGTCAGCCAGACAGTGAGACGGGTCAGAATCACAGCAGACAGCCTTGCCTCCCCGGGCAAGAGATCGAGAGAGAGAGAGAGAGAGAGAGAGAGAGAGAGAGAGAGAGAGAGAGATCGAGAGAGAGAGAGACCATCATAGAGAGAGGACATGGACAACATGAGGACATGGACAACATGAGCTCCTGAACCTTCTAGAGTTTCTTGCTTCAAATATGAGGTAAACCAAAGATAAAAACACAAAATTAACAAAAATGTGATAGTGAACACAAGTTCACTCTAGAAAAGAAAGTTTCTAAAACGAAATTAGGAGAAAAATCTTATGAAAACAAGGAAAGCTTTTGGAACTCAAACAAAAGGACACTGAACTGGACCCTACAACAAGGCTTCAGAAGGAAACAAACACAAACTACTGGAGAAGAACCACTTACAAACTTCACTGATACAACAAAAAGGATTATTGCAAAAAGGAATATTCCATCGTAAAATTGAAATAACATCTCTATCTACAAATAACAAGGACCAAACAATTGCAAAAGGACAAACCAAACCATTAGGCCCTCAACTTTCCATTTGGTGGAGGTAAGACAACAAGTGCTCCAATTCAACTAAAATACATTTCATAATCAATCTACCAAGAGAGATTTAACTAAAAACGGGAATTTTTATAAACTTTGCAAAAAACTCGACCAAAAGTTTTCTGGCATACTACAGCTGTAGAACTGCATATCAACTTAAAATAACAAAAGAGGGCCATTGCCATTCACACCTTCTGATTGGATTAACTGAGCTATCACTTTCAATAACAAAGACCTGTAAACAGCATCACAATGGCAACACCAGCAATGGGCCCTGTAGCTCACACCTTCTCCTACCCCCCAGACATCCAGTCTGAGAAGGGCAGACAACAATACAAGCTCAAAATAAAGAAGGAAAACCCAGAGAAACTGTTTAAAGATAGTTCAAACAGCAAGGGCAAAACCATCACCACAAACCTGCTCTTCTACACAGAACGCCCAACTGCATGGCACACAGCCTCCTGCACACTGCTCCCATATCACACCAAACATGGGATCTGTAGAGGCAGACAACTGTGCATTTATGAGGACTCAGACAAAAACCCAGAGAACAGACACCTGACAATAAACTTTTATCAAAATGGAACTGTAATGATACAGGGAAACAATGCTGCCCTCACAAACTTTGAGCAGACCTTCCAGTGCTTAAAAGAAATGGTGGAAAGAGATGAAGCAAACCCCTGCGAGCAAAACCACTCAGACACACCAGAAGACACTGACCAAAATGAGCCCTCAACCCATAACAACAAAAAGAACAGGACCACTCCGGAAACCACAGAGAACATCAGCCTTCCCCCAAGCACAGGACTACACAACACAGTCGACCAGCTACAACACAGCATAGCACTGCTTGAACTGGAAATAGTGGAACTGAGTGAGCAAGTCCATGCCTTGACCACTAAAGACACGGAACAACTCAGAGAACAGCTGGACCAGGTAAGAAACCAGCTGAAAATATCCATCCAGGAACTTAAGGGGGAAATGAACACTCTGAATCAGGACAGGGAAACGTTTAAAAAAGACCGCAAAGAACTTCAACAGACCATGGGGAAGGAACTTTCAGAAATGAAAGACTACATGGGGAGGGAGCTCGCATGCTTCAAAGCCGAGCTACAACAACGGGACAGACAGATAGAGACCCTAACAACACAGATGAGGTGTCTCTCTATCCCTGCAAATGCCCCAAAAGACCCCCCACCCTCACCAACACCTACGCAGCCAAACCCCAGCAGCACACCTCCGGCACCCACCAAATCATCACACCCCAGCAACAGCCAAAGGGAAGCAGAAACACCTGCAATCCCCGGAAACCCAGAAACCCCTCAGAACACCACTGCTACGACCCCAGCTGAGAAACAGCCAGTGAAAACAGAGGCTGACATTGCCATCCTCATGGACTCCAATGGGAAGTTCCTACAAGAAGAAAAACTGTTTCCAGGCCGTAAAGCAACAAAACTCTGGTGCCCAAAAACAGGTGATGCCCTCAGAATACTTTCTGACTCCAGCTTTGGCACACCCTCACATATCATCATACACACAGGCACCAACGACCTGAGAAGGGAACAGGAGAGAGTTGGGCAGCTTATCTGCAGAGTAGCAGAGAAGGCTACAGAGACCTACCCCAACACAAAGATCACCATATCTACCCTCCTACCCCGCAGAGACATTCACCCAGACACCATCCAGAGAGTCAACGCTGACATCTCCAAAGGATGTGCTCGCCTGCCCAATGTGTACCTGGCTCATCACCCCTCCCTCACAATCAGAGATCTGTACGACCATGTACACATAAGGAAGGACAAAGTCAACGGGTTTGCAAAAACACTGAAAGACACAGCATGGGGCAGACAAACCACATCTACTCCCCTGAAAACAACACATATACCAATCCACAGAACACAAATCCAGACACCCAGCAGAAACGCAGAGTCCCATCACAGAGAACGACCCCCGCTGGCTGCACAACACTGGAGACCCACACACCATGCTAAATTCCCCATCAGAACACCCCATGCACCAGCGCTACACCACCACAGGACACCCCAGTATGCACCAGAGGACCACCTAAGACACCCCCGACCACCACAAAAACACCACTCCAGGCAGAGGAACAACACTAGGATGGGCCCATCACCAGCAGAAAGCAGCCTCCCACCCGCCCATGCATCCTCAGCTGATAACACACCGATCTCAGCACCACCCCCACACTCCAGGAGCTACGCTCAGGCCCTGAAAGGACCAGCAAATACACTGGAGATGAGCGAGATCAGACAGCTGCTGAACTACATCAGTGCCCAGCTGACAGCATGAGGGTCCACACAGCATACAAGCATCTGCCTAACAACGAGAAAAGAAAAAGAAAAAAACAACAACAACATTATTTTTAAATATATTAGATTACATTAGAAAAGGATTACCTCTATTTTTGAAAACAAGAACTCTATACATTGAACTCTTGAAATGACTCTTTCGATATCAATGTGGAACATTCAAGGCTTGAATTCATCAGCATTTGGGCTGAAGAGTTTAAACACAGAATTCCAGAAGAGCATCAAGGAGATGGACATTATAATTCTACAGGAGACATGGAGCAGGGCAGACGCAATCACCCACTGCCCACCCAACTACAGAGAAATCATCCTACCATCACAAAAACTCAGCACAGTCCGACAGGGAAGAGACTCAGGAGGACAAATAATCTGGTACAAATCAAAATTCCACAACCACATCAACACAGTAAAGCAAGCCAAATACTACACCTGGCTTAAAATCCACAAGGAACTGCTCTCATCCAGAAAAGATATATTCCTGTGTGCCATATACATCCCGCCATCAGAGTCCCCCTACTACAGCGAAGACATGTTCTCCACATTAGAGGAAGAGACGAACCACTTCCAGGCCCAGGGAAACGTGCTCATCTGCGGGGACCTGAACGCAAGAACAGGACTACAGCCGGACTTCACCGACACACAAGGTAGCAAATACATCAACAACAAATTGACTGTTATTAACAACACTTTCTCCCATATCCACAGAAATAACCACGACCATACAGTAAACAAGAATGGAAAAGACCTCCTGCAGCTCTGTCGAAGCCTGGGTCTGTATATCATCAACGGTAGGCTACGAGGGGACACTTTAGGGAGATTCACATTTTGCTCACCTCTTGGGAATAGCACAGTTGATTATATGATAACAGACATAGATCCTTCATCTCTCAGATCATTCACCGTTAGAGAACTGACCCCTCTGTCTGATCACAGTCAAATCACTGTGTATCTCAAAAAGACTGAAAATAACATTAACACAAAGCCCAGTAACCTGTACAACATCAGAAAACCATACAGATGGGCTGAAAACAGCGCTGAAGAATATCAGAAAGCACTTAGCAGCCAAAAAATACAAGCGCTGATAGATAACTTCCTAAATAACACCTATGCTCACACTAATGAAGGGGTCAATCTTGCTGTAAAAGATATCAATTACATATTTGAAAAATCAGCAAAACTATCCAAATTGAAAACAAAAAATGGACAAAAACAAATCCTCAAAAATGACAAAAATTGGTTTGATCAAACCTGCCAAACTATTCGCAAAAACCTGAGAACATTGTCAAATCAGAAACATAACGATCCCAATAATGCAGAGATCCGTCATCTTTACTGCGCAACACTAAAACAATACAAACATACACTCAGAACCAAAAAAGCACAATACACCCAAAAACAACTAACAATAATCGAGAAGTCAGTGAACACAAACCAATTTTGGGATAATTGGAACAATCTGAAAAAAACTGATCATGAAGAACTGCCCATTCAAAATGGAGAAATATGGGAAAGTCATTTCCAAACATTGTTTAATAAAGTACAAACAGACACGAACTGTGAGCAAAATCAAACAATCAACCAATTAGAAAAACTAGAATTAACAATCAAAGATAACCAAAACCCATTAGATTTCCCAATAACTGACAAAGAACTTAAAGACAAAATCAAAAACCTCCAACTCCAAAAAGCATCAGGACCTGATGGGATATTAAATGAAATGATAAAACACACAAGCAGCAAGCTCCAATTAGCCGTTCTAAAACTATTCAATGTGATCCTGCGTGTAGGTTACTTCCCCGATATCTGGAATCAAGGCTTGATAACACCAATCTTTAAAAACGGAGATAAATTTGATCCTAACAACTACAGAGGCATCTGTGTGAGCAGCAACCTGGGAAAGTTATTCTGTAGCATAATAAATGCTCGACTACAAGACTTCATCACCACACACAATGTACTGAGCAGAAGTCAAATCGGATTTTTACCAAATTACCGTACATCTGATCACATCTATACATTACATACTCTGATTGAAAAACACGTTCATCAAGATAAAGGGAAAATATATGCATGCTTTATTGACTTTAAAAAAGCATTTGACTCAATTTGGCACCAAGGACTATTCTACAAACTTATTGAAAGTGGAATAGGAGGTAAAACCTATGACCTCATCAAATCAATGTACACTGAAAGTAAATGTGGCGTAAAAATCAACACCAAACGTACAAGGTATCTCTCCCAGGAGCGTGGAGTGAGACAGGGCTGCTGCTTAAGCCCAACATTATTTAACATCTATATCAATGAATTGGCGCTCAGTCTGGAGCGATCTGCAGCCCCTGGCCTCACTCTACACGACTCAGAGATCAGATGCCTGCTGTATGCAGATGATCTGGTTCTGCTGTCTCCCACCAAACATGGTCTACAGCAGAACCTGGATCTGCTAGAGCAATACTGCCAGACCTGGGCCCTGACAGTTAACCTGAAGAAAACCAACATTATGATCTTTCAGAAAAGATCCAGATCCCAGGGAACAGAACACATCTTTACATTAGGCACTAACCAGATAACACACACATCACACTACAACTACCTGGGTTTGAAAATCACATCCACTGGAAACTTTAATCATGCTGTGAATGAACTGAGAGATAAAGCACGCAGGGCCTTCTACGCCATAAAACGGCAATGTCCTATAGAAATCCCTATTAGAATTTGGCTGAAAATAGTAGAATCTGTAATTGAGCCCATTGCACTCTATGGCAGTGAGGTGTGGGGTCCACTGACAAACCCAAGTCAAGATCTCACCAAATGGGAAAAACATCCGATTGAGACTCTGCATGCAGAACTCTGTAAAAATATATTACACGTGCACCGGCACACAACAAATAACGCATGCAGGGCAGAATTAGGTAAATATCCTCTAATCACTAAGATACAAAAAAGGGCAATTAAATTCTGGAAACATCTGAAGCTCAGTAACCCCCAATCATACCATTATAAAGCCCTGCAATACCAAGAGATGAGCAAAGAAAGCAAGCCCTTCCTCCAGCTGATCCAGAGCTTCAGTCCTGATGCTTCACTAACATCTACTGATGCTCTGAATCACAACATCAGAACCAATCAGATCACTGCACAAATCAAACAGAGCTACATCACTCACTGGCAAACCCAAACTCAACAACAGAGTAAAATGCAATGCTATCTGTCCCTAAACAGAGAGTACAGTATGGCAGAGTATCTGTTCACAGTGTCAGATAAGAAACTGAGAAGCACGTTGACCAGATACAGACTCAGCGGACACAAGCTGATGATAGAGACGGGCAGACACAGACAAACATGGCTGCCCCCGGAGCAGAGATTGTGTTCATACTGTGACCTGAATCAGATGGAAACAGAACTGCACTTCCTAACAGAGTGCTCCAAATACACAGATATACGGACAGTGTACTACGACAAAATACAGCAGATCCATCCCACATTTACAACTCTTCCAGACCAGGAGAAACTAGCGTATCTGCTCGGAGAACACAAGACCTGCTGTGTGCTTGCTGCTCAATATGTGTCTCTCTGTCACCATAGAAGAGAAGACCCTCCACCTGAGAGAGAGAGAGAGAGAGAGACCTGCTGTGTGCTTGCTGCTCAATATGTGTCTCTCTGTCACCATAGAAGAGAAGACACTCCGTCTGCCCTGAGCTGATGTTTCCAGCACATGTAGAATATATTATGACATATTACCCCATTATGTTACTTAAATGTATATTTTGCCTCTGTAAATCTTATACTGTAATTTATTTAATTTTATTTCTATCACATACTTACAATAGTCATTCATTTTGCACTACATATTTAATACGGTTTAAATATTTGTTTTATTACTATTATTGTTTTTATTTTTATTTCTGTTATGTGCACTACTTGTGAGCAGCCCAGCTGCAATTGCTTTGGCAATACAAATGTATAGTTTTTGTCATGCCAATAAAGCACACTTAAATTGAAATTGAAATTGAAATTGAGAGAGATCGAGAGAGAGAGAGAGAGACAGAGAGACAGAGAGAGAGAGAGAGAGATCGAGAGAGAGAGAGATCGAGAGAGAGAGAGATCGAGAGAGAGAGACAGAGAGACAGAGAGACAGAGAGAGAGAGAGAGAGAGAGAGAGAGAGAGAGAGAGAGAGAGAGAGAGAGAGAGAGATCGAGAGAGAGAGAGAGAGATCGAGAGAGAGAGAGAGAGATCGAGAGAGAGAGAGATCGAGAGAGAGAGAGAGAGATCGAGAGAGAGAGAGAGACTTTGACTTTTAACACACTTTATTAAAACGTCTAAAAACAAGTGCTACATTATACCCCACACATATCACATTGCAATGTGTTCAGGAGGCATTAAAAAAAACACCAAAAAACAAAAACAAACACCAATGATAATAACCAGTCCTAATCAACATGACTACCATGTATCACCAATTAAACATTATTTCCCCATCTTCACAAAGTGACAGTAAAGCTCTATTTGCACACCACTTGAACTCAAACTCAAGCAAGTTATTTGTAATTTGAAAGAATCTATGTTCTACTCTTATTCTGGATTCCACCAAAGCAGTAAAAAGCTTAAGAAGATTTATATTCCGTCCTTCAGCAGCCAGTCTACATGACTTCCAAATGGCTAATTTGGCTTGTCCGATTATGAAATTTGCAACAGTACACTGTTGTCTGTGCACTCTTGAGTACTTACATCCATAGATAAAAAGTGTCTTGTTAAAAACAAAACCCAAGTTACCAAGTAAACCTTCTATCAATGTAAATAATGGACCCAATCTAAATAATGGACCCAATGAAAAACAGATTCTGGTAATGAACAGAAAATACAAGATGGCGAAACATTCAGGTTGAATTTAGAAATGTGAGAATTAGTGGGCAATGCACAATGTAGTAGCCTCCACTGCAAATCACCAGATCGTTTAGGTAGCGGACCCTTATAGAAAAGCCTCCAAGAAGGAGAAAGTTCAGCAGGGACTGTTAAAAATCCTCTCCATTTTGTATCACCTCTGTCTTTAATATACTCAAAATAATCCATTTTAACACATATCTGATAAAGGTCTCTCTTTCCGGCCTCTTGAAAATCAATCTCTTGTAATCTATTACATTTCAACAGCTTTCCTTCCCGACCCTCTTCAACACAAACCTTGGGAGACACAAATAACTTAGGAAAAAGCACTCTAGAAGGGCCTCCGGACAGGAAACAATTTACAAACAGGAGAAGTGTGGGGGGAAGAGCTGCTTTCAAGCCACCTACGAGCTGCTCTACCATCCTGACTGATCTAAAACCAGCCTGATTGCAAATGTCCACCACTGACCTCCATGTTCTAGACGATGTGTTGACCAAGTCTGAAATTTTGGTCAATCTTTTTTCCATAAAAGTTTTAACAATTGTATTAGATGTACAATTATTATCTCCAAGAAGAGAGTTGTAAAACAGTGGTTCTTCAAGGCCAAAATGATTGTTTTCATGTCTAATCAGTTTAAAACCCTTCCAAAAGTTTAGCATAGAAGCATAAAATTTGACATTGGTTGAAAAAATCCCATCATGAGAAGACATTAAAAACAAGTGCCTATCAAAACAGAAACCACCAAACGTTCTGAGCAAAGCCAGACCAAACGACACCCATGGCCTAAAATCCGCAGGATAGAGTAGGTTTTGGACAGTCTTTAACCTCATAGCTTTAACCTTGGCTGCCAAATCTATCAACCCCTGCCCCCCTTCATTCACTGGCAAATAAAGGACAGCAGGAGGAAGCCAATGGTAGCCATCCCAGAAAAAATCAACAAAAGTCTTCTGCAGACGCTGCAACAAATCTTTTGGTGGGTCAAGCACATTTAAGCGATGCCACATCATGGAGGCTACCAAGTTGTTTATAATAAGTACTCTTCCCCTATATGACAATTGAGACAGAATCCATTTCCATCTTTGTAAACGGCCAGAAACTTTTTCAAAAATACCATCCCAGTTCTTCTGAATATATTGGTCAGTCCCAAGGAAAACTCCCAGCACTTTAAACCCTTCCAGACTCCAGGAACAATTCTGCGGAAGTACTGGAGGGCCCTCATTCTCCCATTCACCCATTAAAAGGGATGCACACTTTTGCCAATTGATTCGAGAAGAGGAGGCTTTCTGATAAACCTCTAGAGCTACTCCCATATCCATAACATCCTGAGCAGATCTAATGATAACAGTAACATCATCAGCGTAGGCACTAAGTCTAGCAGTTACCAAATCTGAGGTAGACGGACACACTGTTGATATGCCACCCAGCTTGTTTCTTAGTGTGACCAATAAAGGTTCAATAGCAATGGCATATAGGATTCCTGAGAGACCACACCCCTGCCTTATGCCTCTGCTTACTCTGAAAGGTCTTGTGAGGGTACCATTAATCTTGAGCATGCTATATGTATCAGTATACAAGAGTCTTATATAAGCAATAATAGATGGACCGAAACCAAAAGCCTCAAGGCACTTAAACAGGAACCCATGGTCCACCCGGTCAAAGGCTTTCTCCTGGTCCAAAGAGACAAAACCGATGTTAATTTTGTGTAACTTAGCAAAAGAAATCAAGTCCCGAATCAAAAAAACATTGTCAAAAATAGTCCTTCCTGGGATGCAGTATGACTGATCTGCATGAATCACTGAGGAAATGTAGAGTTTAATTCTGTTAGTTAAAGACTTTGAAAGTATCTTATAGTCAACTCCAAGTAAAGAGACTGGACGCCAGCATCTGATGTCTTCAAGATCACCCTTTTTAGGCAATAGTGTGACCCCAGCTCTGCGTAGACTCACTGGAAGGGTCCCTTTTTTTAAACTTTCCATAAAAACAGAAAACAAATCCCTTCCAATGACAGGCCAAAACTGTCTATAAAATTCTGCGTTAAGTCCATCCAATCCTGGAGCTTTGCCAGAAGACATCTCTTGAACAGCTACAGATAATTCATCAAAAGTCAATAATTTATCAAGCATAGATTTTTCCCCTTCTGAAAACTGAGGTAAATCCTGAAGGAGAAGGTCAGCCATCTCCTCATCGCAGGGTTCAGCTCTGTAAAGATCCTCATAAAAAGATAATCCCATGACCATCAGTGATCCTCCTCCCCTGTGGAACTTTCAAACAGCCTAAAATCTTCTTATCCACAGTCTTCTTCTCCAGGTCAAAGAAAAAAGATGTAGGAGCATCCATACTATTACAAGTTAAAAATCTTGCACGAATAAGTATCTCCTGGGCTCTTTCCTCCAATAGATTCCGCAAAAGGAATTTGTTGCGTTCCAAAGACTCAGTGGTGTCAACAACATCCCCTTCAATATTAAGTTGGAGTATCTCTTGTTCCAGCTGTGCCATCTTAGTGTCCAATGAACTTTTCATATAAGCAGAGTAACTCTGGCAAAACAATTTTATTTGAACTTTGCCAATGTCCCACCACTGGCTAAGGGACTTATACTGTGTTTTTCTCTCTCTCCAGATCTCCCAGAAATGAGTGAAGGCGTGCACAAAGCTGTGATCTAATAATAATCTGCTATTAAATTTCCAATAGGAATACTTGAAAGTGCTCTCTGAAGTGATGACATCAATAGACACTAAATGATGATCAGACAAACCAGTAGGAAATATACAGCTGTTATAGAAATGGTCTCTTTTACATTGTTGTACGTAAATCCTATCCAGCCTAGCCCCAGATACCATATTGCAGTTTACTTTCACCCAGGTATATTGCCTGACCTGAGGAAATGATTCTCTCCAAACATCTACAAGATCATGATAAACAATCAGAGACCGAAGCACGTCTGCTGATTTACTGTGGGGTTCTTCATGGTTCCTGTCCAACGTATGACTTAAAGTACAGTTAAAATCCCCAGCCAATACAATGGTCCTATCATGAGAAATGTGACTTGAAGCAGTTTTAAGTTTTTCAAAAAAAATAACACGTTCTGACCCAAAATTGGGTGCATACACATTAACAAAAGAAAAATCAATGCCATGAATAGTTACATCAACTCTCAGCAATTGGCCAGAAATTAATTCAAATATACTAACAGGTTGCTCTTTGTAATTAGGTGCCAGCAATATAGCCACCCCGGCACTGACACTAGAGCCATGACTCAAGATCGCTTGACCCTTCCATTCACTCAACCACTGTATCTGATTATTCAACTCAGTATGTGTTTCCTGTAAAAATACCACACCGGCACTTTTCATAATAATATAATCAAAAAGACTAGCCCTTTTCGTAGCATCACGACACCCATTGATATTCAATGAACTAAGTCTCAAAGGTGCCATGTAAATAAGTATAAAATAAACACTCAATAGTACCAATCTGCAAAAATATTTTACAGGTAACCAAGCCATACTCATTTTTTTCCTTGAACATTTAAGGCACTTTTAACATTACTAAGAAGTTTTTTAAGACGGTAGCGTTTGGGTTTGTCAAGCTCATCAAAGGAAGCTTTTCTCATAGCCATTGTACCAGACAGCAAAAACATTTTTAAATCAGGAAAATGAGACTCAATTTTGGGTTTGCGAAGCCCCTTTGTTACATCAAGAAAGTTATTAATCTGTTGAACAGAATAAAGTTTAGGCATACCTCCAGAGACTGGCTCTGAATCCATCGCGTCGTTTTCCATTATCTCTGTGTCTTCTTCACATTCCTTGTCGGAATCATCCATTTGTAGCTTTAAATCCACAAGTTCTTGAGATGAAATATCATCTTGACTTTGACTAAACAAGTCGTCAATAGTTGTGTTGTTCTCAGTTTTGTCAGGCTGCTTTTGTTTTTCCAAACAAAGCGAATCGGTAACAGGTACAGCCTGCAAGCTCACCTGCTCGGGGCTCGTCTCTGCCTGCGGTACAGCGGGAATATGACTCGGCCCGGCCACCTCCTCAGCAGTCTCCACCAGGCCGTCTTTAGAGGCAACCAGCGCCGGTATCTCGGGCAAGTCACCGGGCGCCGAAAACGCCTCGCCCGTCTGGGGCTCTGATACCCCAGCGGCCGAAATAACATCCGTGCCGGCCGCCTTCTCGCTATTCTCCGCATCTGCAGCCGGAGCCGCAGGAAGGCCTGCTGGCCTGTCTCGATTCGGGCAAGTTTGTCTAATGTGTCCAAAATCACCGCAAACAAAGCATCTCATCGAGTCTGAACTGATAAAGATAGTGTAGTCTTTGCCATCAATGCTTAGTTTCGCTGACAGATTTAACGGATCACTCTGAGAATTAAAAATCATAAAAGCCTGACGCCGAAAAGACATTACATGTTTAATATCAGGATTTTTGCATCCGAGTGGAATCATTTTAATAGGACTCACTATTTTACCGTACCTCTGGAGTATTTGCTCTAGTTTCTCATTTTTAACAAACGGAGGTACGTTCGATAAAACAACTTTCTTGGATGGGCTTGACAAAGGCAATACAGGCACAAAAGTGTCTTTAATTATCAATCCAGTTTCAATCAAGTCATTCACCATTTGGATTTCAGTGAGAAAAAACACGGTGGCTTTATTCATACGCGAGGCAGATCTGATGTTAGCGCCACCGACCGCCGCACTCACGGCTATCAGACAATCCTCCACTGACACCTGTGCATCAGGCATGCATTTACAACCATGCCTGAGTGTTAACCGCGAGAAATCTCCCGCTTCCGAACCCATTATCCCCACTCACTGACCGAAGTCAGGGGGATAAAGAACCTTTAGCTAACCCTTTACCTGACAGAAAGGAAAAAAGCAATGAAACAAGAAATCTCACTCAAACAGAGAGATTCTCTCACACACGCCAAACGGCTCTGTCCACAATCACTCCCAGCATGCACTCGCACAGAGAGAGAGAGAGAGAGAGAGAGAGAGATCGAGAGAGAGAGAGATCGAGAGAGAGAGAGAGAGACAGAGAGACAGAGAGAGAGAGAGAGAGAGACAGAGAGAGAGAGAGATCGAGAGAGAGAGATCGAGAGAGAGAGAGATCAAGAGAGAGAGAGACAGAGAGATCGAGAGAGAGAGACAGAGAGACAGAGAGAGAGAGAGAGAGAGAGAGAGAGAGAGACAGAGAGATCGAGAGAGAGAGACAGAGAGAGAGAGAGAGAGAGAGAGAGATCGAGAGAGAGAGAGAGAGAGAGAGATCGAGAGAGAGAGATCGAGAGAGAGAGAGACAGAGAGACAGAGAGACAGAGAGAGAGAGAGAGAGAGAGAGAGAGAGAGAGAGAGAGAAAACACCCCGCTGTCTCTTCACAAGCTCAAGAGTGTGTTCTTAAAACCATTCACTCACACTTACACCACTACAGCACACCATAATAAGCCTGCTCGATGTCTGCATCTCTAGATTGGATCAGATGATTGAAAATACAGCCACAACATAAATAATGAATTCATTATCATCTATGGGTGAAACACAGTAATTAGTCTCATCGAGCAAATCATCCACTCTGACAGATACGTCTCATTAGCGGCCCGGGCGGGAGAGCCGAGGACACCTCAGACAATGTTTATGTAGACTAGACAGACATTTAAATAAACCCAAATGAGCTAGAGCCAGCCTGTGAGTGTAAGTCAAGAGTGATTTAAACATGGCCAGCGGTGGCTGACCATAAAACTAACACTTCATTTCTTAAGACATGACGTTTTTATTTATTTATTTATTTATTTTAATGACATTCTTGGAGATCCATCAAAAAGGGCAACTTAATTGCATTCAGAAGTTAGAAGTTTAACAAAGCTTTTATAAGTAACTTATCATTTTTTGTTAATGAAATGTATTAGCATAGACTGAGTCACATTTAATGTTATTGCATTAGTCTTCTATATAACAAGCACACTTCAAGCAAAGCATTTCACAGACAGAAATGTGTGAAGCTTCAGAACGATAAATCTTAGAGAGGCCTATAGTTATAGTGTGACACTTTGTGGTTGTGAAATGTTAGTGAAATATTTTATTGCCTAGTTTCACAGACGAGGTTTAAACCTAATCCCAGACTAAAATGCATGTTTGAGCTGTCTTAACTCAAAGCAACTTGCACTGACATATCATCAAATGTAAATTTGTTTTCAGTGTGTCAGTGTATTCATTTTTATCAGTGTGCACACCAGTAATGTTTTAATTGTTATTATTTTTTGTTTGTTTTGCTGTCCATACTTTCCAAAAGCTCTGAGAAAAGTCAACACTGGACCACTCATTCTCAGCTGGACTATTTCAATGGTTGGCCATTTTTGCAAACTAAAGCTGCCTTTAGAAGAAATGTAAATATTAAAAAAATATAAACAACTAGATTTGAACAACTAGAAACAACACTGCTTTGGAACCAGTGTTGGCAATAACCATTTCTGAACACTAAATATTGGTTTTGGACCAGACATAGCCTATCTTTTGCATACAAAATAGCTTAACAACCACCACCCCCCCCAAAAAATCTGACCTCATGTGTTTTTGCTGTTTAAGTACATGCAACAAGATTCAATGTATGTTAGATATCTGTACACAAACTACAAGTTATTTCAACTTAAGCACACCTTACTTGACAAAATATAGTGGATGTTGATTTTAAATAAAAGCAAAAAAATAGACAAATGCAAAATTGTCCAGAGGTTATCACAATGTATTCCCCTCATGTCTAATTTATGCATATTGTTTTAAACACTCTGATGCAGTAGCTCTACGGCTGAATGAGCTAGCAGTATGTTTGATGGATCACGAAGCAAAACTGTGGAGAGCATGCACCACACCTCAAACCTCAACTCAAACACTCTCGCTCTCTCAGGAAGGCTGGAAAGAAGCTCTTGGGGGAATAAACCACTAAGTTCGATCCTTTTAAACTCTCTTTATAGTGGGCAACAATAGACTTCGATGGATTTTGAGTAGTGATCCCTGAGCGTCTCTGAATGTAGTGTCTGTGTAGTCAATCCTCCGTGGACCATCTCTATGTTACATGGCAGCTATACAGACTGTTACTGTGATTTTGCCAAGCTGGATGTTTCAGGTTTATAAAGTGCTTTTCTCAATACAGAAAGGGGCCAGTTCTGCACAGGCTATACAGCCTATATCAAATTCAGTTTGCTGTGCATACTGGACTGTAAGAGTTAAGTGTTTTGTGAGGTTAAACATGGAAAACTGCAGAAAATACACTTGTCTGTTCCAGGACAGACAAAAGATGTTGATCCAGTAACACGTTCTACTTGGCAAAATCACAAACATTGCCTCCTACTACAAGTTGTTCGCCAGCATCTCCAGACAAAGCGTTTTCCTAGTATTGCTTTGCACTTTTTTTGCCAGCCTATTTTTGTTAAGAAGAGCTAAAAACCCTTGAGCAAGCCATTTCACATCTTAGTAACCCCCCTGTGCATATATGTCCTACGTAGGCGCTGTTCTTTGAGTCTAGAATGGCAAAAGAACAAAAACCGTTTGTCATGATAACATTAAATATGTTAAATCACCCCACAATCTGCCACTGGTAGTATCCCAAACTGGTAACACTTTATTTTAAGGAGCATTTCTCACTATTAACTGACATGTGTATTACTGGCATATTGTTGTTTATTACTTATAAAGCACATATTAATGTCTTATTCTGCATGATCATATTTTAGTATAATCCTACCCTATACCTGAAATTAACAACTACCTTACTATTATTAATAAGCAGCAAATTAAGAGTTTATTATGGCAGTAATAAACTCCTAACTAGGATAAATCCTAAATCTCGTTATTAACTAACTACTGAACTGTGATATCTCCCAGTCATTTTATTTTCCTATGGAGGAACACAGCACCTCTGTTGGCAAATACGACACCCAGCATTTATTTTAAAGGTGAGAACGAGTGTCTGAGAGCCACAGCATTCATCTAAAATCCCTTTGAAATGATAGTGGCACTATAGTCTCCAGGGCATAACAATCACATGGTGGACAAACCAAAACAGTTATTCTTTAAGTGATGATAAACTATTTGGTTGTAATTAAAAAAGGTGAAATGCATCTTACAGACAGATGTCCAAAAGCTTTTGACAGTCATCACACTGTTTTTATGTTTCTGATCAAATACAGATTGCTACTGTATCTCTCATCTCTTTATTTTTTAGCTAAATTAAATTCCAGCAGTGAACTAATGCTCCATGACATCATAGACCAAGCCATCAATGCTCCAAGTGGTGCTTTGACCTGAGCTATAAATAGCACGAGTTCATGAGTATCACTCAGTAAATTTCAGATTGAATATTCTTGCTCATGAGTAGCGACGCATGCTAAATTCATGAGCTCTAATGCACTGGTTTCGATCACACGCGTGACTCATTTTTAATGCATTCAGAGGATGAGAGCAGGAGGAGGACGTGGAGTGGGCAGCTCTGTGGAGTTTTGGTAGACTTGATGATTTAGCTGAAGAATTTAATATACGGCACGAGGGGACACTATGAAGACCGCAGAATCAGATGTTGGCAACATTGAGTCACTTTATGCCGTCTTTGTGTTTTAAAATGTTCTACCGGGGAACTTCTCTGCCTGTTATCAGACAGTACAACGACTCGACTCTTGCTGAAGTTACTCCTGTTACAACACAACAGAAATTAAACTTCTAAAATTGCTTTCAGAAAACATTTAGAGACTGGTTTTCAATTCTATTAATGCTTTTTGGTGGTCTTATGATATTTTGTGGGCTGCTGTGCTGTGCTGTGTTGCAAAATAATATGCTTTGTTGTATAAATGCTTGGTTTTCAAAAACTGTTATGATGTTAGATAATATTATATTGTCAATCTTTATCTTTACTAATGTTGTATTCATGTCGTTGCTTGTTTTTTGATGGCAATCGTGGCTGGGACATTTGTTTTTCCCTTCATGTAAGCAACTGGAATTGCCAGCTAACTAACTCTTTCACTCTAAGTTACATCTATGAGTTTGGATTAATATCTCTAGTTTCTGCCTTGTCTTTTACCCCTAGGTCTATATGAAGCTTCTTTGATGTGTGTGCGATGTCTATGACTTACGATGTTTCTAGACAAGGTGCTGTGGGTAGCTGGTATGTTTTCAGGGTCAGAGATCCTCAATACCTCTGCGCAGAGAGAGCCACTGCAAAAATAAGAAGAAAAACAGTCTTTAAAATAATCGCCTAGTCCGTGTAGTAATAGTAGTAGCATATATTGCTTTAAAGCAGTGGTTTTCAACTCCAGTCTTGGTGATCCACTGTTCTGTATATTTTGTATTGGCACATACTGATAAAAATGTATACCCTGAATGCACTGTAAGTCGCTTTGGATAAAAGCGTCTGCTAATAAATGTAAATGTTGTATGTCTCTCTATCTGTGTTAAATAAGGAATTCATTTAAAATGTGCAGAGTGTTGGATCACCAAGACTGGCATTGAGAACCACTGCTCTGAGATGTTAATAATACATAAATACATAGATAAATACATATTTAAATTAACACGTTACATCAATCAGACCACATAAATTAAATTTGTTCTAATCACATAAGCTTGCATACTGAAGAACACACATGAGCCACTTACTGACAACTGATCTTTGATGAACATTGACATATATATGTAAGCAATAATGTATGAGAAGCTGTGCTGTATCTCAGCATGAGAAACATTCCTGTCTTTTTGTTTAAACCAGAGCGGTTCACAGCACAGCACGAGTCTTCTTAAGAAATATCATTAAAAAGTATAATTCAATGAACATACACTACCATACCTGAAACAGAAAACTTATAAATAGTATATGCACTTCAGCAAATGTGGCCTTTCACAAACACATGTTTAGTAGGGGGAAATACATCATACAAATCAGCTGAAATACATTTGTTTTAAATGACTTTTTGGCTGGTAATCTGGTTTAGTCGAGGAGGGTTGAACTTGGTCAGTACCTCAAAAAGAAAACCATCTAGAAAAGCTTCGGCAGCTGCTGAAAGAGGTATTGCCTCAAACGCTTTAAGCTAATAAAGACTCGTTTTACATTAGAATAACTTTAGATTGTTATTTGGTAATATACAAGCATGTTAACTGTTTTTTTGCTTGAAGTTTTATAAATATTGAGTAAGCTGGCTCACAATGCTCTGACAACGGTTTTGGGGACTGGGCTCTTTCATCATGCTTCGTGACTCATGGATAATGAGATTTAATGCCGCAGAAACTAATCGATTAAATCAATAATGAAAATAATTGAACATGAATTTGATTAACCATTAATCATGTCACTTTACAGAAGTGAATAACACATTTCTGTGGTCAAAACACATCTGAAATACTGTATAGCAGAGGACACGATCTGAGCTGCTGTGGGAAAAGTGGATAAATCAAGTTATTCAAAACATGACAATGCTTTATATTATGCTATTTAAAAAAGCTTGTAGGCATATAGTACAACTAGGCTTTCCCTGTCAGGTCCTCTGGATGATGTGTGAGCTGTTTAATGCATCTGGATACCTGTTTTCCTCAGCACATAACTTATACATAACATTTTATGGTTATCAGAATCAGAAAGAGCTTTATTGCCAAGAGTGTTTGCACACACAATGAATTTGTCTTGATGTTAGGAGCTTCCAGTACAGAAAGTAACAAACATAGTGCAGACAACATATTATTAAGGTAATACAAAAACACTAATAATGAAGAGAATAGATAATAATTATGAATAACAATAGTAATAAAATGTTAATATACAGAAAGATAAATGACCATAGACAGAACTGTGAATGTGCATGTGTCCTGTGTACAGATGAAGGTTTGATGAGTTATTACAGATGTACTGGGGTGTGTTATGTGTTGTTCAGGTGGGATATGGCCTGGGGGGGGGGGGGGGGCTGTTCTTGTGTCAGGCTGTTTTGGTGCTCAGTGCTCTGTAGCGCCGGCCAGACAGTTCAAAGAGAGTGAGCGGGGTGTGAAGGGTCCAGAGTGACTTTCTTAACCCTTTTCCTCACTCTGGAGGTGTTAAGTTATTGGAGGCTTGGAGGACACCGATAATCCTCTCAGCAGTCCTGACTCTCCGTTGTATTCTTCTGATGTCTGTTTTGGATGCTGAACCAAACCAAACAGTTATAGATGAACACAGGACAGACTCGATGATGACAGAGTAGAACTGTTTCAGCAGCTCCAGGGTCAGGTCTATTGTGAAAAAGACTTATCGAAAAAGGCTTATTAAGGATTATCGGTGTCCTCCAAGCCTCCATGAACCTAACACCTCCAGAGTGAGGAAAAGGGTTAAGAAAGTCACTCTGGACCCTTCACACCCCGCTCACTCTCTCTTTGAACTGTCTGGCCGGCAGCTACAGAGCACTGAGCACCAAAACAGCCTGACACAAGAACAGCCCCCCCCCCCCCCAGGCCATATCCCACCTGAACAACACATAACACACCCCAGTACATCTGTAATAACTCATCAAACCTTCATCTGTACACAGGACACATGCACATTCACAGTTCTGTCTATGCTCATTTATCTTTTCTGTATATTAACATTTTATTACTATTGTTATTCATAATTATTATCTATTCTCTTCATTATTTGTGTTTTGTATTACCTTAATTATATGTTGTCTGCACTATGTTTGTACTTTCTGTACTGGAAGCTCCTAACACCAAGACAAATTCATTGTGTGTGCAAACACACTTGGCAATAAAGCTCTTTCTGATTCTGATATGGAGAGTGAATATTTACAGATCATTAAAGTATAGCAAATTCATTCATTAAGACATATCTTACCGAGAGGAGTGACATAAGATGTCGGAGACTCGCACTCAAATGAGAGCCGCTTCTTTCACATCTTTCCTCTAATGTGACATTGCAAACTTCAAAGCTGCTTGAAATCAGATTGAGATGATGCCATAGCCATATTAATTAATACGAGAACATCTACAGTCCTGCTGCCCGACAAATGAAGCAGTTATTTCAAGGATTTCGAGGGCCCTCTGATAACAGTGTGGTCATGTTAAGTGTTTGAATTGAGATGGGGGGCTCGTAGTTCAGTGTTCCCAAGGAAACGGTGAACCCGGTGAATGTTTGGACTTTTATGATCATGAGCAGAAAAAACTGAAACCTGAACATCAGTAGGAAGAAGGTAGTCATATTTGCTCTCTATGAACAGTTTGATCACTGAACCAATGAAATGTGACAGAAAAAAATGTCCTTCTGTACATGGAAAAAGAGGGCATGGCTGCAAGCAGTCACAACATTTGAAAAATTGCCTTTTTTCCTTAAAACAAAATATAATTACAGTATGACTTGTTCATTCATGAAAGAGTAGATGGTGCAGGATGATCGTCTAACAATCACAGTTTACATGGCACAAGTTGACTGTCCTCTGCTTCTTTTGCAGCATATGAGATTGTTTGCTTAAAATTTACAACCCGAATTCTGGAAATGTTGGGACGCTTTTTAAATTTGAATAAAATGAAAATAAAAGACTTTCAAATCACACGAGTCAATATTTTATTCACAATAGAACAAATGTTAACACTTATTTATCCGCTAAATGAGCTCATTTCAAATTTGATGTCTGCTACAGGTCTCAAACAAGTTAACACGGGGGCAACAAAGGGCTGAAAAAAGAGATACATCTTGAAAAGATTCAGCTGGGAGGACATCTAGCAACTAATTAAGCTAATTACCATCAGGTCTGTAATATGATTAGCTAGAAGTAAAGATGGGCAGAGGCTCTCCAATCTGTGAAAGAGTGCGTAAAAGATTGTGGAATACTTTAAAAACAACGTTCCTCAACATCAAACTGCAAAGGATTTGCAAATATCATCATCTACTGTGCATAATATCATCAAAATATTAAGAGCATCTCTGTGCATAAGGGACAAGGCCGAAGGCCTTTGTTGTATGGCCGTGGTCTTCAGGCCCTCAGACGACACTGCATCACTCATCGGCATGATTCTGTCATTGACATTACTAAATGGGCTCAGGAAGTACTTCCAGAAACCACTGTCGGTAAACACAATCTGCCGTGCCATCTGCAGATGCCAACTAAAGCTCTATCATGTAAAAAGGAACCTTTGCACACACCGATATTGCAAGACATATTAAAGTGGTAATGTTATTGCTGTTGTTGTTTTTTGCTAAATCAGGTTTTAGATGGGATGTCAACAACAGCTTAAAAATAACGGCATTGACTATGTTCAGATGAATGCAACGGTAATATGTATTATGTTTATTGTTCTTTAATTCTAGCGTTATAACATGAATTGCAGTGAAACCGTTAGACAGTTGAATTTATGTATACCATAATCTCACAGAATTACACTATTTGTGGCCGTGTATATATATGCAGATTAATTCTCTGCCAGCGGGAGAGAGCGAGGTTTACACGGTAATGCTGTACACAAAACAGAGATCCGCTCACAAACGCTGCTTTAACAGACATTATATGCGAGATGAAATAAAAATGGCATCCAACATTTTCTGAATACAGTGATATAAAAACACCTGCACTGGGTTTTGATTTTGAAACGTGCAGAGCTCATTACTTGCATTAATGGCGGATTTATGTCTACCTTTGAGTGCAGGTGAGGACACATTCGAGCTGGAGGCCGTGGAGAGACAGATCGGCGAGCTACTGACAAAGCAGGCCTAGCTGAGGGAGCGGAGAGCAACACTGGAAACATCTCGGGCTGACGCTCACAAGTCCGGGGTTAGTATACAGCGTGCTGCTAACACTCCCACCACCTCTACTCCGTGTGTTTCTCTGCACAGGCCCCGTGCACCCGGGACGGGATCTTCCCAGATGTCCTTCACTCCGGCGCCGGGAAACCACGGACCCTGGGTGCAGCAGCGAAAGAAACGTTCCAGGCCCTGAGCGACGACTTCTCCCCCTCCGGTCTTCGAGATCTCCACCCGCAACCACTTCGCTCCTCTCTGCGAGATGGAATGTGATCGTCCATCGTCCGGTACGTCCGTGCAACATTAGCTGAAGGTAAAGTGCACACTCACTGTTTCCCTGGTGATCGTGTTCTCTATGTTTCTGCGCAGATACCCGCGATCTTGAAGGGTGACGAGAGCGTCGGATCGGTCGTGCTGCACGCGGGGGTGAACAACACCAAGCTGCGGCAGACGGAGACGCTGAAGAGGGACTTCAAGAGCCTGATCGAGACGATACGCAACACATCGCCCGCGACGACAATCATCGTGTCAGGACCTCTTCCCACATATCGACGAGGACACGAAAAGTTCAGTAGACTGTTTGATTTAAACGAATGGTTGTTTTCATGGTGTAAAGAACAAAAATTGCTCTTTGGTTACAATTGTAATCTTTTTTGGCTGACTAGTAAGCCAATTCTCAAAAAGCTGCTATGATGACTTTTGTTCTACCCACTTAAATGATAGAAGTACTTGCAGTGTCCAATCTATACAGACTCTGTCTGTTCCCCGAATAGTGAGGTCAAAATATTAATTGAATGCAGGATCTAGAAAAAAATCTGATCATGATTAAACCAGAAAAATGCAAAATAAATGAACAAAAACTAATTTTAAAGCTTGGGCTCCTATACATTAGATCACTTGCACCCAAAGCAGTTATTGTAAATGAAATGATCACAGATAATAGTTTTGATGTACTCTGTCTGACTGAAACCTGGCTTAAACCAAATGATTATATTGATTTAAATGAATCTACTCCACCAAGCTACTGTTATAAGTATGAGCCTTGCCAGACTGGTCGTGGTGGCAGTGTCACAACAATATATATAGTGATATACACGCTCAATAAACAAACTACAGATGGTTCAAAATGCAGCAGCTAGAGTTCTTACTAGAACCAGGACATATAACCACATTAGCCCGGTTCTGTCAACACGTTAATTCTTTCTGATGCAGAAAAGTTAGTTCATGCATTCATGACCTCTAGACTGGACTATTGTAATGTACTGCATCTTTAATACCAAGCTACAGATAGTACAAAATGCTGCGGCTAGAGTCCTTACCAGGTCAAGAAAATATGACCATATTACTCCAATCTTACAGTCTCTGCACTGGCTACCTATTAATTTTCGTATCAGTTACAAAATATTATTACTTGCCTATAAGGCCCTAAATGATTTAGCTCCTGCGTACCTAACTAATCTTTTATCACGCTACAATCCAACCCGCTCCCTAAGGAACAAAACTCTGGACTCTTGGTAGTACCTCGGATAGCAAAGTCCACTAAAGGAGGGAGAACTTTTTCATATCTGGCTCCTAAACTCTGGAATAGTCTTCCTGATAACGTTCGGGGTTCAGACACACTCTCTCTGTTTAAATCTAGATTAAAGACACATCTCTTTAGCCAAGCATTCATATAATGCATCTCATAACCTTACATCAATTATATCTGATCAAGCGCATATTATTATTCTTTAGCTCGGGTTGAACAGATAATTATGCTTGGATGGAACAACAGCTACGTTAATTATGTCTCTTTGTTTCTCTGTAACTAGGAATTACACAAGCTTCAGTCTGGATCCAACCCTTAAATGATCCGAGATGACCAAACACCTGAGAAGAGACGATGCCAAACACTCGGAGGACCTCAGAGGAAGCCAACCATCAGAAAATATACAGAATTACCAAACTTTGCCATACGTTAAATATATTAAGTTTCTACAATACATAAATCTATCGTAGAGACTTAATTTCCTGTAAAGCTGCTTTGCAACGATTGTATTGTAAGAAGCGCTATACAAATAATCCTGAATTGAATTGAATCTCTTGAGTTGTGACTGAATTGATTAAACCAGAAGGGTGCGTGTCCCGTCAAGTTTGCAGGTATTGTCTGTTCTTTGGACGTGTCCGTTTAAAGATGCATTGGTCAGATGATGCAGTGCTGATAAAGCCAAGGTTCTGTGATGCATCTTTCAGAGAAGAGCCGTGCACATAAAATCTGAACAAGGGCTTCTGTCAGAGCTCTGCAGCACTGGCCTGTCAAACAGGGTGAGACATGCCGCTCGACTGTCCGGTCAAAGCCTTTACACCAGTAATCCTGGAATATGCCAATGTTTGATCCTTCTTCTAGCAAGCTGTAAGTGCAAAGAATAAAAAAATAAACTATCTTTTATAGTTCCCCCTCCCCGAACTGTCTTTTAGACTAAGGATGTATATGGATATTCTGCACATGGAGCATGAATTACTGAGTAATTAGGGGCCAAGCACCGAAGGTGCGATGGGACCTATTGTTTCCGTTGGCGTTCTTATTATACTTCTTCTTCTTCCATTTCTTCCACTCGAAAGTCTATGGCAGCCCATAGAACCGCTTGCGGGAATCGTTGTAAAATATAAATAACACACTAACAAATTCACAGTAAAGCACGCATAAATGGATCTGATTCTATATTTCTGCAACAGTCTGGCGTATTGAGACCAAACTTGTGGTGTGTTATAACAAGCATAACCTGAGGCTACCTGCAGTGCTTCGACACTGTGCCACCTAGTGGTCAGGAGATATTAAAATGCACATTTTTGCTTATGATAACTTGTGAGTGGTTTGGCCAAAAATCACAAAACGGGTTTTTTAGATTCGGTGCATCATGCAGAGTCAAACCATATCCAATTTTACCATGACAGCCATTTTGGGCGTCGGCCATTTAGATTTTTTTTGTAAAATAAAATAAATTAAATTTAGTAAAAATAAAATATATTTTATGAACACATTGACGTATCGTTACGAAACACAGTATGTGTCATCAGCACAATGCTCTGAAGGAACCAAGCCAGCGCCACCAAGAGGTAAAATGAAATATTCACACTTTCACAGTAGGGTAAGTTTTTTTTTCACGGGAATCACCTTTTTAGACTCATGAATCCTTTCAGAGACCAGCAATATCAAACTTGCCAGATTTTGCCTTATAGTTTGTGCAATGTTGCATTTTAGCATTTACAAAACATTTGCCAATATCTTAGAAGCCGTTACTCCGATCGACACGAAACCACCGTAGGAAATTTGAGAACATAGCATGCCGGCTATATGGTAATGCCAAGTGACAAAATTATTATAGCAAGTGGAACACAAAAATGCAAACAATGTCGGTAATCAGTCATTTTTTATTTTCTCAAATTTAAAAAGGTCTATAACTCCAAAACTAAATGAGATATTATCACCACATTTGACACACATATGTTTGGCCACACTCTAAGGACACATAAAGCATGTTTAATTTATAATCAAACTATCATTAGAGTATAATTTGAATTGCCTCATCTGTTGACACAATGCTGGTGAATTGCAGAGTTGGAGCAAACATATCCACATCACTATGATCAGATGCTTCCTTAACTGCTGCTTTCTCACCGCTGCCATTTTTGTTGTATTTATTTCAGCAAAAAAAAAATATAGCTGTTTAAGAGGCAAAACACAAGTTATAACATTACCGTCACTCCCTATATGTAGAGTGGGGCATGTGTTATCTAGTTGCCAGCTCTGAATGAAAGACTGTGTAAAAAAAATATTTGTTTTTCTTAGTAACAACATGCACACAGCACATTCATTTCATGTTTACTTGAACGCATGATAAATCTTGCAGAGCGGCGTTCTTGAAATGAATTCACCACCGTTCTCAGAACTGGACCCCTACTGAACACTTGAGGTGTCAAAGTTAAAACCCGCTGAGGTTGCCCAGTGCACTTTTGTTTTGCAACAGTAAGCTAACCTTATTTTAATGAGCATCTTCAATGAGCTCAAGGATTTACAGAAAGGTTCTCTAAGGAGGTGAAGACCTTGAGATGAACTGTTTCGGTCCCATGCTACGAAAGCTTTTACAACAGAGCGTCATGGAGAATATAGCTGGTCGCTCACTTCCACTGTTATCTCCGCCGTGAACACAGCAGTGCTTAACTCCTGCTGTGCTGTGTTCTCAGAGCCGTACAACCAGCCTGTGGCTTTCAGAGCCACGCTGTAGAAACACAATGAAAATGTAATGTAGAACAGAGGATGTAGAAGAAAACCACATCTGCACAAGTCCTTAGGCTGTTCAAGTCCTAGACTTCGGTTTGAGTTTCCTTCTGAAAGATCAGCCAAGACATAATATTTCCGCTCCGAACCGCCTGCTGAGGGCTTCATTAGCTCCTCGGAGAGCAGAGGAACCATTAGCATCAACTTCACACAAAACTAATGACAATCCTGAAAAATCAAATCAATAATGAAACAGGAAATACTTCAATCCAAAGAGTCAAATAGTCCTCTTTAAGCCTAGTGATTAGCCTAGAGTTTAAAATCTTTTTTATTATATATATATACATACTAAAACAGACTATTTTTTCCCCGTTAAACAGATCAAAAGAATATATTATTAACCAAACCATGGCCCTTGGGGTTTCCCAAACTCTCCTCGTCTGCCACTGGCTAAACAAATCAGAATATCAAACAGAGAATCTTGTTGTCAGTATTCATTTGATTTATTTAATTTATTATTACTTACTTGTTTATTTGTTTATGTTGTCAACTTTTGTTTAATTTGCTGGATAATAATGATGATAATGCTGGACTTCAGTCTGCTAATTGGTGACCTCAGTCTTTTTAAAGAGACATTGAAAAAGGGCAGGTGGCGAAATGTATTTTGTTTGTTTATTTGTATTTTTTCCAATTACAGTGTCTGTCATCAAGACTTATGATATGCTTCTACGATTTGAATTCATAATAAAAAGGATTTGTTTGTAAAAATGCCTCTCTTTTTTATGCAAGTAAAGAAGATGATTATATTTACATGTGCCAAATACAGCATCCCATGGATCAAACATATAACGTATAAGAAAAAGAAAGAAAAAAAAGAAAGAAACAAACAAACAAAGTAAAGAGGTTGATTATATTTACATGTGCCAAATATAGAATCACTTCAGGCCAAACAGACATATATACTGATAGCCAACATTAGTCCGTTCTAATTAGATCCTGTATTTGCATTCATATGTTTGTGAGCATACATGTGTGTGTGTGTGTGTGTGTGAGTGTGTGTGTGTGTGTGTGTGTGTGTGTGTGTGTGTGTGTGTGTGTGGTGTGTGTGTGTGTGTGTGTGTGTGTGTGAGTGTGTGTGTGAGTGTGAGTGTGTGTGTGTGTGTGTGTGAGTGTGTGTGTGTGTGTGTGTGTGTGAGTGTGTGTGTGTGTGTGTGTGTGTGTGTGTGTGTGTGTGAGAGTGTGAGTGTGTGTGTGTGTGTGTGTGTGAGTGAGTGTGAGTGTGAGTGTGTGTGTGTGTGCGCGTGTGTGTGTGTGTGTGAGTGTGTGTGTGTGTGTGTGTGAGTGTGTGTGTGTGTGTGTGTGTGTGTGTGTGTGTGTGTGAGAGTGTGTGTGAGTGTGAGTGTGTGTGTGTGTGTGTGTGTGTGAGTGAGTGTGAGTGTGAGTGTGAGTGAGTGTGAGTGTGTGTGTGTATAACTAATAAAAATAATAATAATAAAGGAGACAAATGTTATTAGCAACAATAATAACCATAATAATAATGATTTAATAAAACCTGGGAAAGGGTGGAGTACAATGAAGAGGTTAATTAAAAATGATAATGGGGGGGGGGGGGTGGTTTGCTTGGTAAAAATGCTTCTTCTCGACCCATGTCCACCATTGCCTGCACACTCTTCTCAGTGACGTGTCACTAGTATTATGACTACGCATGCTTTGTTCAGTGGAGGATGCTGTTAGCATTGGCTGGAAGCGACTGCAGTGACTCACTAAACATCTCAGTGTAGTCACTAAAATATTTACAAATTTGGCAAATTCAATCCTTCTTGATGGACATTCACCGACCAAAAACTGCAAGTGTGATTTATTAAAATGAACTGAAAACTGAATCTGTTGCCATTATATCAGGCTACACTCCAGCAGCTAATTGTGTATTTATCCACTGAATATGATGCCAGCATATGTAAAGATGATATGGTTATGAAGTTAGATGTCATTCATTCATTTGAGTCCATTTGAGTCCATTTAAAACAAGGTGACAACCATTATATACATCCACTGACAATTCAAGGATGAATCACTGACAACTCTGTCTAAAAATCCTTCATTACTTTAATTCAGATTAAAATAATTTCATTTTAAAGCACAGCCACCACACAATCTAACTTTAACGCCTCTTCTTACTTCGAGATTGTTCTGAGGTTAAATACAGATTTAAAAACATAAGATATTTTAATAGCTATGATAGTTTTTGAAATCAAATCTTCGCAGAGCTATGACTGTAAACACCGGCATCTTACAGCGATCTAGAAAAACAAACAGTTAGTAAAGCATATGCTTAAAGCATATAGGAAATAAAACAGTTATTGAATAAGCATGTGTCCTAAACTGTCTCATATTTTAGAGCAACCAATGCAGTTTGGGAAAGAAATCAATCAAACATATACGGTGTGAAAATATTCAGATGTAACCGTTAACATTTTCATAAGTAAGTGTCATTTAATTACTTGTTTTTCTCAGTAACTGTATCAGATTAGTTACATGTATTTAGTAATTTACTTAAATCAGTTATATGTAACTAGTTACTCCCCATCACAGGCTTTCTCACGGGAGAATGGATTTATTCCTCTTAAAAACGATAGCCTGCAAAAAGCTTGTAGTACAAGTCATCTGTACACTGATTTACAATGAAAAATACAAAAGAAAGAAAAGAATATGAGCTCTTTTTTCCAAAACGCTATAAATCCATTTTAATAGTTTTAGAAAAAATGACATTTTTTTTACCTAGACCCATACATTTTGTTAATATTCAATTTATCCTGTTAAAATGGTCTGTTGGCTCAGTCTGAACATGTTAAACAATGATTGTTAAATTAAACAACAATATTGTCGATTATAAATATTTATTTATTTAGAGTGACAAATCTTATTTTTTTGTGATTTTCTTTGTCCAGTCGGCGTTTTCTACCCCCAGCCAGGGGCGGACTGGGACAAAATTTCAGGCCGGGAAATCTCACACCCATCCAGGCCATCCCATACACCCACACCTATTTGTATGACCATCACATAAAAAGGTCTAAGTCTTTAGTCGGGGCTGTAGAATATAATTAAAGGTTCTCTTTTCAACTGCACCCTTCACTTTCCTTTCCCAATATTTCTGTTACTCCCTTTTTTTGTACCTGTCACCTCTATACCAGCAGATCTACTGTTATTAACAGAACTGTGTTCACCTTGTTGCAAAACAACCACCTCATTGCAATTTTGTTGTTTCTCTTAAAATGACTTAAATACCCGAGATTTAACAAACCTTTAATTCATACAAATATAGTAAAAAATTAAATAAATCGAAATGCCAAAATTAGTACATTTAGAAACCTAATCGGTACACATTATTTATTTATTTTTGGGCTGACTGATATTTTTGTGTTGCCATTTGCTCCAACTCCCTCCCTTTCTGTACACTAAATCCATGTGAATATCTGCCTGCTACATTTATTAATGTAACTTTCCAATCGATAATGATGTCCTTTAGCACAGTATTCTGACTGATGATAATAATGGGGTGCTAATGACATGCTAACAGGTGCTAGCTGTTTAATACTCAAATAGGTAAATAAAGACAAAACTAGCATATTACAGATGAAACTGACCTGCACTTGAAGCCCTGAACAGGTTAGTAATTTCTCTATATTTAACCGTTTATTCTGTCCGTTTCCTCTCCTTCCTTGAGTCGAGTCCCGCGCATCGACTTGGTTCAAACTGTTTGACGGAGGCAAGGAACAGACGTGAAGCGCGGCGCTGCCAGTCAAGACTAACTGATTCATGATTTATTAGGGAATGCCACAGTCAGAAATTATCACTTTGGCACATTGGGAAGGCAAAAAAATAAATAAATGATAATAAAAAAGGGCAGCGGGCCAAATCAGCCGCCAGGCCACCGGGAAATGTCCCGGTGCTCCCAATGGCCAGTCCGCGCCTGCCCCCAGCTGTAGGTCTCACTGTCTCCTCATCCAGGCCATCAAACGTGTTATTAGAGTTTAAAGCACTCATTTTAAAGACTGAGCACAAACAAACGCTTCAAAGCGTCGCCATGTTGGATTGCATCGAACGAATTCTGATTGGTCGAGAGGAGATATCGCGTTTAGGCTAAAAACAGGTTCGGCGCTTATCGCGGTTTGGAAAAGAACTGCATCTTGCAGCACATTTTAAACAAGGAAATATAGCGATTTGGCATGAAACATTGATGGAGCAGTGAATAGGTTCAGTACACAGCAACATGGCTATGACAAACTCATTTTTGTTTATTTTTGTTATTGTTTATGTTTATCGCGTTTTGGAAAAGAGCTCTTCAAGGAGAGAATAGTTGCTTGCTGTTGTTCTGTTATATGTCGAGTATGCCTCCTGCTGCTCTTTTACTTAGGCTGAAATAAAAATATATTAAATCAAATACTGTATATCTATATACATATATAGTTGGAGGCATCATATCTTACAGGTCAGACAGTAAGCCAGACCTGTCACTGTTTGTTTTCCACATTAACTGACTGCATGGTTGCCAGGAGTTTACTATTAATACTACAGTTACTTGAATCTACTTCACAGAATGATACCTTTAATAGCATGCACTGGATTTCAGCGCATTTCACTGATTTTACTGGCAGTGCATTAACATGGTAGCAAACATTTTCTGTGCTAGCTGGAGAAAGTGTAAGTTGTAACAACAGTGTTGGTATTGATCCATCTTTAAGGCTCATGAATAGACCACATGTTTGACATGTGATTGACATGAGCTCAATGTGAACAGGAAATATGAATATAATGACCATTCACCACAATGTCATTCAACACTCTAAAACATAAACAAGTGACAAAAGAGACCAACACAATGCTATTGCTATACTGAGATATCATGCCCTGAAAGTCTCAAGATTAAAGCTTAAAGAGCGGTTTGTTTCAGATCGGTAATGAAACCAAGCAATGTGCTTCAAGCTCTTCAAAACAGATGGGGGAAGTTTAAACAAGCAATCACTGAAATAATCAAGAAAACATTATGAATGTTTAAATTAGTAACCGTAGAAGTACTCTGCATATGAGCTGGCAACTTCATTTGTCTTTATCGAGGGACTAATTCAACTGGCCTGACAGGTATTACATTTACATTTTTCAGACGCTTTTGTCCAAAGCGACTTACAGTGCCTTCAAGTTATATACATTTGTATCGTCAGTAAGTGTGTTCCCTGGGAATCGAACCCACAACCTTTGTGCTACTAACACAATGCTCTACCCACTGAGCCACAGGAACACTATGGCTACTATGGTATGTATAGAGACATGAAATTGGTGATCCCTGAGTGCCCTTCACCAAAATATAGCAAATAGTTCGATTTTTGTAATATGAGAAGCAACGGTCCATAGTTTAGCATTCTGCTCTGAGGTGGAAGGATGATCGCACGGCTCATTGAAGGAAAGCAGACATCGCAGGTCCTTCTGCAACCCAGCAGTTAATTAGCGTTTGGTTATCAGTTATCAGACTGGCTTTCCTGTAGAGATTGTGTTAAATTGACCACAAATGATTCACAGCAGAAGCACCCTGGGAAAAACTCCTCTGACGGAGTAATTACCTCAATCACTGACGTCCTGTATGGAGCAGGTGTGTGAAGGACTGAGATATGACCTTCACTCTTCCCCTTCCAGATGTTCAAAACACATGACAACACAAAAGCATTGAAGACCCCCTTCAAAACTCCATGTTTGACACTGTTGCGGATATATGGATATGATATTACATGTCTTTATCCAGATGCACGTACAATACAGAGCTGTTGTTTGTTTCCTACAATGGATTGTAGGTAAATATCCAGCTCATATCGCCTCAGTATTTCACTGCGCTAAACCGCTGCAAACAATAGGCCTCATTCATTAAACTGTCTTAAATACACATCGCTGATTGATGAAATATTATAAGCAAAATTGCAACAATGTTACTGATGATATAAAATAATCTTTATATGTTTATATAAGTTTATATGTTATACAATTAAACATTGATATATTGAGTTTGTGTTCAACCACAGAACTTATTTCAGGCTTATAAGTAAAAACCCATTGACTTTGGGACATATCCAATATCCAGGTTTTAGGACTCATTCCTGCAGCACTTCAGAACATTATCACTATCTTTGGTTGATATATATAAATATGATGTTTTCAGAATACATCTTCAGCATCAGTTGTTTTTTATCACTTCTCTTCTGTGCAGGTGAACCTGTTGGTTTGAGCAGATCTGTCATGTCAAGACCAATGAACTTCCAACAAAACATACATCAGAAAACATCCATATGAGCTGTTGTGACTTGGATCTGACTCTGTCTGTTTTCTTTTTTGATTGCCGACTCTCTGTTCAAGGTTTGGTTGTTTTGAAAATGGGCTTTCCAGAGTTCAACGAGGGATGCAGCCCATACAGAACGGTGATATAAGACGCAGGGGTGTGCAGTGAAGCTAATACGTGTATCTGGATGTGCAGCAAAGAGAAAATCATTCTTTTTTTAAACCTGGAAAATGTGACATCTGACATCAGAATCAGCCAGATTTATATCCTTCTAGCTAGCCTTTCTGGGCGCTATATGTGGAAACTTGTTTGGTTGGGTTATAGTTAAACTCAGCAGGACACTGGGCTTCCAGGACTGATTATATTGTTGTCTAGATTGCTTGGGAATTTTATTTATTTTTATTGTTTATTTTAGCTTGCATCATTTTATTGACAGACGGGTGGATATTAGTCAGATTGCTTCGAAAGATAATATCACACCCCTCATCAACAAGATAAATAATGTGTTGAAACATTCATGTCTGTAGGATAAATGCTACTGGCGTGTTATAACCCGGGTTGTCAAAATACGATTGGGTAAACTGTCAGTGGGCGGAGTCTCACAGTCGTTCCGGCACGGAACACATTTCACAGCAGATCAACTGTTTAGCATTTTCTTAAACATATTATGGTTTTCATGCTGTAGTACACAACAAACACACAGCACATTTAATGTTAGGGGTAAAAATAGCAAACAAATGAGGGAACAAAAAATATCAAAAGATACTAAAAGCAGTAACTGCATCTTGATCTGAGAGGGAATGAGATCATATTGTAGTTTCACTTTTTTAACTTATTACATTTTGAAACTTTGACTTGTATTTAGCAGATGCTTGTTATCTAAAGTTACTTTCAAGATGAAAAGCGCAGTCTCTCAGGACTTAATTCACAGCCTATGCATTATTGAGAATGCCTTAAATGGCTTGATTATTATATTGGTGTTCACGCCACGGGTCAAAGGCTGTACTGGTGTATTTTCTTCATGACCGCAGAAAGAACTAAACATACTCTGTCAGTTTTGATCGTACAGATAAGAATAAGGTATCGTTTCAAACTGCAAACTCTCGAATATGATGCTCTAATGAATACATCTTTTGTTCCATTTTTTTGACCATTGTGTTTCATGTTTGGTGGTTGGAAAATCAATTATTTATTGCTGAATAACAATTAGGGGGTGTATTTTTAAAATGACTCAACAATCAGTTTGGCTCCATCACTTAAGTAGAATCAGATATTATTTTCATGCTAAGCTCATTATCCTCATCTCCTAAAGCAAGCTGCCTGCTATGAATGTTTTGATTAGCTGACGGGCTTAAATTATCATTAACCACTAGACTATTATAACCTCCAACATCAACACCATGCCCTATTTATTAATATATTTACTTCCAGTTGTGCTCCAATAATGCACCATCCTGAATTTATTACAGCTCAATTGTAAATCAGTCTAAGTTTAGTTTAGACAAGTGCTGTGCTGTTTCACTAAATACAGATGTTTATTTCATTCTTTTTACAATGAAAATGTTCATCTGGCATATATCATGATTTTTATTAATGCACATGAACTGCATTTTTATTGGAGCCATTTGTGTCATTACAAAATATCATCATGTCAAATACATTAAATAAATAGTTCACCTAAACATAGGGTTTAAGACCAAATAGGAGGACACTTTGCAGGATTCAGTGATTCCAGGATAAAAACTGATTTTTTTAAATAAATAAATCAATAAAATAATAATAATAATACAAATTACAATAAAAAAAATCCTAAACCAGTGATAGAAATTAACTTTTAAATTAAGGACAGATGTGATATAATGTTCCTGTGGCTCAGTGGTTAGAGCATTGCGTTAGCAGCGCAAAAGGTTGTGGGTTCGATTCCCAGAGAACACATATACTGATAAAACACGTATATCCTGAATGCACTGTATGTCGCTTTGGATAAAAGCGTCTGCTAAATGCATTAATGTAAATGTTTAACCCCATAAGAGGATTTCCAGTGGCATATTTACCTTAATAAGGACAGATTTCATAACCTTAGCTAAAAATGGATGACAAGACACTATAAGGCTGATACCAATCAAATTAAATCAATATCAACAAAATCCATCTTTGCACACAGAAGTGGTGCAGAAATTGCATCTGAAGTGGTATTTAGATGGTTTAATTCAGCTCGGAGATGCTATGAATGCATTTACATTACTGTTACAAGTTCAGTAATAATGCTAAATATATAATGATCACAGAACTACTTCAAATATGATATCAAAAGGCCAGTAGGTGGTGGTGAATCAGTCTTAAGTCAATCATGTATTTGCTATTCTGATTCATTCAGGAAGAAAGCGGGTGACGTGCTGAGTTCAGAAGCGCATACTAGCAGACTACTACTCTTACTGTTTCTGCTATAGAAAGATATGTTAAAAAAGTGTACTATGCAGGTTCAACTTTAGTCTTTATGAATGGCACGTTGAATCATTCGCTCACTTAATTCATTCAAAAACATTAAATTAACAAAATAAGATTGGAGACAGAATAGTTGTCGAAATTGAACAAAACAGTGTCCAAAGTTGCATCTAACTTGAACATAACATTAACATTTGTATTTGTTCTTTATATGCCATTGTATAAAGTATAAAATAGTGACCATATGCGCCATAGGTGGACATGTTATTTTAAAAGCGGACTGTCTGACCTAAAACTGGACTTATGGCCCTATACATAAAAATAAAATCCTGTCAACTTGTCTTTAATCATTCGATACCTGTGTGAAATAATGAATGAAAGCATGCCGGGCCTGTCAATCTCCAAAAAGGACTCAAAAAGAACTAAAACCTTTCAACAAAGCAGTCCATACAACTCCAGAGCTGTGTCTCAAATCTTCTGGTGTCATTTTGATAGCTCATGATTTGTTGTCTGTAAAATATTTGCTGCTAAATCTGCTCTTTGTGAAGCAGTGAAGTACAATACATTCATGAAGGTCAAAGCTCTCATTCTGGGGCATTATTTCCTCTTCACACGTTATCAGAATTTATTATAAAAGCTGCAGCAATGAGTTTAGAGAAAGATGTTTTCTTTTTCTTTTCCTCAGTTGCAGTTTAATAGCCATTGCCAATCATTTTAAAGGTGCCTTTTTTTCATCAGCAGATTGCAATTACATGGATTTATTCGGGTGTATTATGTTTGGAGATGCTATTTACGACAAAATCATTTAATTTAGCAAGCTATCAATAAAGAGTAATTATCTGTGCCACAGATTTGAGTATCTCATTGTGTTAGAGGTATTGTTTTCATGCAGCCGTAGGCTGTCTATTTTATTCAAACTGATTAGTTGTCTGCGATTACTGAGGTGAAGCACCATTTCTTAAAGTGCTTTGACAGAACCAGCAACTATTCCTGACAGCAAGCCAGTCAACTGCAAAAGTCCTCTCCTCCCGGGAAAGTACGTGAGGCTGAGAGAGAGTGCAAACGCACTCATAAATGCAGAGCTGGAGAGACATTTTAGCCCAGACTTGCCAGGCTGCAAAAAGCCCACTTCATGTGATGCAATGTCACTGAAACAGCAGAGCAGAGTCCCTGCAGCGTTCAGCTTAATCAATAACTGAAACAACACCTCCATCACATCACACTTCTGAGTCTTCAATCAGAGTCTCTGCTGAAGGTATAGCCTGTGACCTCACGAGCAGGTTACACTGAATAAGAAATATGTTTTGAATAGCTTTTTGAATGCTATGGAAAGATAAGGCACTTCAACTCAAACCAGAGTGGAGACTTAGTTTGTAGTTTGACTGCATTAATATTTACAGAGATCGCTCACTTCTGTTCTTTCTGTGGGTAAGTGGTTAAAAGGAAAGTCGTAGGAAAGCTCGAGCGAGTTATTACTTTCGAATGGACCAAGGCATTGTGCACAATAAGACCAAGAATGTGTATTGAGAACATAAAACAGCTATTATGCACTTAAACTTCATCCACAATTCAATTATGAAACAGCTCTGTATTCATTTATATGTATGCATTCAACCTTTTTAAATGATTTCTTGTTTGAATCGTTTGGAAACACAAAGATTTTACATATCATCATCATAATCATCATGTTTGCACTGCAGCCATGTTATTTTAGTATCACTGAGATTCCATATAGTTTGTATTCATATTTTGAATTAGTTTTATTTATTTATTTGTATGTGTGTGTGTGTGTGTGTGTGTGTGTGTGTGTGTGTGTGTGTGTGTGTGTACAGTGGCTGTGTGTTGAGTTATTTTGAGAGGTCAGCTAATAAACACTGTTATACAAGCTGTACACTTACTACTTTATAGTGTAGCAAAGTGTCATTTATTCAGCGTTGTCACACGAAAAGATATAATAAAATATTTACAAAAATCCCAGGTGTGTATTAACTTCTGTGAGATACTGTATGTTTATATATATATTCAAAAAAATGTCAGTTTTAGTTATTTCATTTGTCACACTTTAGTTTGTGGACTAGTTCTCACTATTAACTCAATTTTAATTATAACCTTTTTGCTGCTTATCAATAGAAAGTAAGGTAGTTTTGAAGTTGAGCAGGATAAAGCATTAATATGTGCTTTATAAGTAGCTACTAATAAACAATCAATATGATATTAATATGCATGCTAAAAGCAACCATTTTAAATATTGAGAATTGGTCCCTATACTAAAGAGTTACCATTTCTTATGGTTTTAGTTTGCGTTTTATTTAACTCTAATAACCCTGACTGTCACCTCACAGCACAATCTAATACTCCTGAACACTGACCAAACAAGTGCTATAGGACCTTCTCTGTTTCCCATTCGGCCTGTTCTCATGAACGCACCTCTCCATTTGTAAAACGCAGCACATCTTCATCTATCACTGTGATTAAAGCTCAGTATCTCCATGCAAAATGGCGTCTGGCTCCTGTGACGTGAGTAGCTGTGAATGACAGGAGGCTGTAGTGAGGAGGAGGAAGGGGGCGGTCCTCCACCCCTCTGTTTGCATCCTCAGCATTTCTCTTTAACATCACATTTCACATTCTGTGCCTCTCCTGATTACAGAAAGCCTGTGAGGCTGTAAACGCTAGAAAGGTTATATTGGCTGAAGTCAACACGGCCCAGAGGCTTCAAAATAGATGCAGAGTCAGCAAAAAAAATTCATGAACCCAATGAAAATCCATCAGCCATGCTGGACCATTGCATTTTATGAATAATTAATAATAAAATTTGTCCAAAATAAAAAAAGAGAAGATAGTGGAGACCTGCAGGGGCAATTGTCACACACTAAATTTCACCAAAGACAAATCAGCCAAAGTAACGAGATCTCATGAGCATAGGAGATCCTGATTCTGCTTTCACAAACCTAGCCCGTGTTTTACTCCTTTTCATGGGTCCAGGGATCATTTTGAAAACATTAGCATCTCTATGTATATGTAAAGCTCTTCAAAAACACAAATAATACACTTTTCAGGACAATCGTATCTTTCGTTGATCGTTGTTTAAAGGTAAAAGCCATTCCTTGTCAGTAAACTGATATGATTTGGTCAAACTAATTTAAGTACATTGTACCATAATGCAAAGCTCAAAAGAGTTTTCTGAGTACTTCGGCTTGTACGTCTGGAATGAGATACCATTCCACTGAACGTTAAATACGGTACAAAGGAAAAAGGTTTTAGATCACTGGCAAGTTCAATGCCTCTCAAAAGCAGAGAGCGAGAGCATCTTCAGGAAATCATCACACAATCATGAGACCGAGGGCCACACGTCATAGTCATCCACGTCCAGCAGTAAGAAGTGTTACCTCTACAGAATACAGACAGAAGATAGAAGAACACTCGATAAGATCAGACACAGGGTGTAATGATCTGCAGCAAACAGACAAACACAGAGTAGAAAAACAGGTGAAACATAATAATTGAACATAATTATAAGGTGAGAAGTAGAGCGGTACCGAGAGGTGAGGAAACATGACAAACACGTGACAACGGAAAACAGAGATCCTTGTTATTATATTTATTATTATACAATTACATATTATTTAAATATCTTACTAAATCAAGAGTACGTGTGCATGATTATGTATTCCTTTATTTATACACGTTATTACATTATACTACATTAAAATAATTTCTTTCTATATAATGAAATATATTTATCTGTTAAGAACAGACTTTAACATGTACTTGCATATATATCTTATTTCCATAATTTAAAGATTTAATATGTAACGTCAATTAGATCTACAATTATGCAATTCTACAGTTACTGATCATGTGACAGTTTATCGTTCACATATTAGGAACACACTTTTGTTGTATTAAATGGTAATAAACGATAAGTTACACGAAGCTGTGGTTCACAGTGATTTTACATTAATCCAAAACGACTTACAGTGCATTCAGGATATACGTGTATGATCAGTAAGTGTGTTCTCTGGGAATCGAACCCACAACCTTTTGTGCTGCTAACACAATGCTCTACCACCGAGCTTTAGACAACGGCTACAACACACCAGACGAAGTTTCATAAAATAAACACACCACAACAGAAGTGTAATCATTTATTAATAACAAATCATATTTCTACTGCCAGGCGATATATCCTCAGTAGTATTTAGCAGAATGCTTGGCAAGAATCACACAGATGGAGCAAGACATGAGCTTTTTGTTCATTCTCATGGAGACGGGTTTCACCAGGTTACCTTGAAAGATCGAACTCAGACGGACGTGAGGACACACAACGCATCTTTATGAGATTTCAGACGTGATTTCACTCCTGCACATTGGAAGTATTGTGGGACAGCAACAATGCACGATAACTAACACATAACATTGCAAACACAAGTCATAAAAACATTTACTTGCATTATATTTATGTATTAGAGAGTATAATATTTGTATTTATTTTTTATGTTACTGGGCGTATTTGCTTAAATGAGTATGTATATGTGACCCTGGACCACAAAACCAGTAATAAGGGTTTTTTTTTTTTATTGAGATGAATGCATTATCTGAAAGTTGAATAAATAATATTTGCATTGATGTGTGGTTTGTTATGATAGACAATATTTGACCGATATACAACTATTAAAAAATCTGGAATCTGAAGGTGAAGTCAAATTTAGTTCTTAACAATGCATATTACTAATCAAAAATTTAGTTTTGATATATTTACAGTAGTAAATTAATACAATATCTTTATGGAACATGAATATGGAACAAGAAAAATCTATAATTTTGAGGCATACAATGTATTGTTGGCTATTTCTATAAATATACCCCAGCGACTTAACACTGCTTTTGTGCTCCAGGGTCACATATTTCATACAATGCAATGTATATTTTCTGCAAGGTTAGTAAAGAACATACTTTATAAAGATTCAAGGGTGTGTAAACTTTTGAACTTATTCATTTGTGTAAATTCAGTTATTAATTTATCTGGTGGACTATCTAATGATACCTCATATTTTGATAAAAATATTTACATCTTGCATATTCTGCAAACTTTGAGCAGAACTGCATTTTCATGTTCATTACCGCGAAGCTGCATTGAAACAATCTGTATTGTATTAAACGCTGTATACATAGACGTGACTTGACTTGACTGGAATAAACGACCTTCATACTTGTTGCTTTGCTCTCCATTCATCATTGCTGAGGATGAACATTTGGTGGCTGGCACTGTTTCATCACAAGCATCTGGTGCCTAGCAGACTGATGCTGTATCGAGGGAAGGCAGCAAGCATCAGGGGAGACACCAGCAGCTTCCAGGGCTGATCGGTGTTACAAGAAAGATTACACCTGCCTCTGAAGTTTCAGCCGCACAAAAACAAGCTCTTCATAACCAGATGTTGCCTCTCTCAAGTGACGTGAGAAGTGAAGGAGACCATTAGAGATTCAAAACAAACAAGACATCAGGAGCATTCTGATGCGCATCAAACGGTAACGGGCCAAACAAAAATAGCATCTGAATTGATGTAATAGACTGTCTTTAGTTGTTTAGGAAGTGCAATATGATATTTTTGCAGTGGCGTGCGCCAAGGGGGGGGGGGGGGGGCTCGAGCCCCTGCCCCTTTGAGGTCCAACGCTAAAGTGCCCTTGCGGCCCGGTCTGTGCGATATGAACGATACTATATGCAGTGTATGCTGTTTGCGTAGGGCACCATCCCAGCTGCAAAAAAAAAAAAACCCATGACGCGCCATTCCCGCGCTCGCGACCCGCGCTCACACCTCATGTTTACGGCTGAAGCAGATGATCATAATTGATGGACAATTATGCCCCCCCCCCCCCCCCCCCCCCGCGCGGAAAACTAAGCCCGCACGTCGTTTTCAGGTAGGCTACATTCATAATCAAAGAAGTATATATAAGACAATATTTTTTTTTGTGCTTATAAAAACAGACCAAAGCAACTGAGCTCCAGAAATACCGTTTAAGATGAGCATGAAGATGCACACGCTTCATTAGTGCTGGGAATATAACACTGACTGCAAGAACAGCAAATACAACACGCTTAAAAAAGAGCAACAACAAGCTCCTAATGAACCCTTCACGTCTCTGTGTGTTATCTGATCACGAGCTGCTCTAATGCTGCATTCACGAGCGTTCACTCTGACGTCATACAGCAACACATCAATCAAATCAAATCAAATCAAACCATAGGCCTACAGCCTATAATATGTGCATGGTTCATTTTCATAAGGGATTTGTATTTTGTTTTTTGTTATACTTTAGCCTACTGTGTTAATGATTTTAAGTTTTGTACTGTTTAATACAAATAAAGAGAGAAAGAAAAACCTGACCCAAATGATTCGCGCTCCGCGGTCCCGAACCGACTCAAATGATTCGCGATTCGCGGTCCCGAACCGACTCAAATGATTCACGATTCGCGCTCCGCGGTTTCGAACTGACTCAAATGATTCGCGCTCCTCGGTCCAGAACTGACTCAAATGATTCGCGCTCCGCGGTCCCGAACTGACTCAAATGATTCGCGATTCGCGGTCCCGAACTGACTCAAATGATTCGCGCTCCCGAGCCGACTCAAATGATTCGCGCTCCACGGTCTCGAACCGACTCAAATGATTCGCGCTCCGCGGTCCCGAACCGACTCAAATGATTCGCGCTCCACGGTCTCGAACCGACTCAAATGATTCGCGCTCCGCGGTCTTGAACCGACTCAAATGATTCGCGCTCCGCGGTCCCGAACTGACTCAAATGATTCGCGCTCCGCGGTCCCGAACTGACTCAAATGATTCGCAATTCGCGCTCCTCGGTCCCGAACTGACTCAAATGATTCGCAATTCGTGCTCCTCGGTCCCGAACTGACTCAAATGATTCGCAATTCGTGCTCCTCGGTCCCGAACTGACTCAAATGATTCGCGCTCCGCGGTCCCGAACCGACTCAAATGATTCGCGCTCCGCGGTCCCGAACTGACTCAAATGATTCGCGCTCCGCGGTCCCGAACCGACTCAAATGATTCGCGCTCCGCGGTCCCGAACCGACTCAAATGATTCGCGCTCCGCGGTCCCGAACTGACTCAAATGATTCGCGCTCCGCGGTCCCGAACTGACTCAAATGATTCGCGCTCCGCGGTCCCGAACTGACTCAAATGATTCGCAATTCGCGCTCCGCGGTCCCGAACCGACTCAAATGATTCGCGCTCCGCGGTCCCGAACCGACTCAAATGATTCGCGCTCCGCGGTCCCGAACCGACTCAAATGATTCGCGCTCCCGAACTGACTCAAATGATTCGCAATTCGCGCTCCTCGGTCCCGAACTGACTCAAATGATTCGCGCTCCGCGGTCCCGAACTGACTCAAATGATTCGCGCTCCGCGGTCCCGAACTGACTCAAATGATTCGCAATTCGCGCTCCTCGGTCCCGAACTGACTCAAATGATTCGCGCTCCGCGGTCCCGAACCGACTCAAATGATTCGCGCTCCGCGGTCCCGAACTGACTCAAATGATTCGCAATTCGCGCTCCTCGGTCCCGAACTGACTCAAATGATTCGCGCTCCGCGGTCCCGAACTGACTCAAATGATTCGCAATTCGCGCTCCTCGGTCCCGAACTGAATCAAATGATTCGCGCTCCGCGGTCCCGAACTGACTCAAATGATTCGCGCTCCGCGGTCCCGAACTGACTCAAATGATTCGCGCTCCGCGGTCCCGAACTGACTCAAATGATTCGCAATTCGCGCTCCTCAGTCCCGAACTGACTCAAATGATTCGCGCTCCGCGGTCCCGAACCGACTCAAATGATTCGCGCTCCGCGGTCCCGAACCGACTCAAATGAATTCGCGCTCCGCGGTCCCGAACTGACTCAAATGATTCGCGCTCCGCGGTCCCGAACTGACTCAAATGATTCGCGCTCCGCGAATATCAATCTATATAGTGTTTTATTTTGATATTTGTTCATACAGTTTCTTGAATGCTCTGCTAAATACACCTATTGTACCTGAAACTAAAACACGGTTTATTTTATTTGTATATTATGTGTATGTGTAATGTGTGTCTTTGTTCTAATTTTTTAATAACAAAGATAAAATAATGACAACGATTTTTATCTTCACCCACTTTGGCCTAAATATCTGCATCCTTTTTTATATTTTGCTACCTTAAAGGCTTTGTCTTTATAATAGGGAAATTAGTTTGGCTGTGATGCTCAAACAGCTTCAAAATAGAAAAACCAACATGACAAAGAATCATGATTCCCCCCCCCCCCCGGTCTGTGATTGTGCCCTCATAATGCCATTTCGCCCCCCCCCTCCGGAGGCCTGTGCACGCCACTGTATTTTTGAATCAAAATATTATCACTTGATGACTTCGGACGTGGCAAAGAAAAATACTTAAATGCTATGCAATATTTACGATTTCTTCTGGAAGGGACCGTGATTATTTTTGACTGAACAGCACAAGATATAATTTCCCCATGTGACCCCAGTGTGTTGATATAGAGAAGTTAATGGTGCTGGGGATTTACAGAAAGTACAGTGGCAGATAAGTAAACAGATAACCTCAACTTTTGGTTCCAAAACACGGAGATAACTTTCAGGGTCATAACATCCTATTATCTACATATCTATCTTTATGGGCACACTGTCCATATACACTATATACTTACAGTATGCACTATCTATACAATGATGTAGTGTATGAATTTTATAAGGTTGTTTTGTCTTTCATAAGTAGCCCCTCCCCCTCCAGTATATCATTAAAGCTGCAACAGTTGAGTGCATGCATGTTTTTTTTTTCAGTGTGAACACAGTCCTCACACTATTTATATCATACAACAGTATATAATAGTGTAAAGGTGTGCAAATTGGGATGCACCTTGCGTCAAGTTCGATTACTAGTCCACCCATGCATCCGAGTTAATTCATAATTTCAGTCTGAGCTCTGAATTCAAGTACCCCAACTCCATCAAGCAATATACACTATATGGACAAAAGTATTGGCACCCCTTCTAATGAAAGGTTTGCTTAATGTTCTTACAAATCTTAATGTTTAAGCATATAATGATATTCTAGGGAATTGTGTGCTTCTAATTGTATAGCAACAGTTTGGACAGAACCCTTTTCTATTCTAGCATGACAGTGCCATATAAGATATTGTAGAAATAGTAAGAATAGTATTCTAGTGTGCAACACTGTGTTTTCACCATGCACATACTTAACTGATAGTTAACTGAACTTACTCCGGATGCGTTTTTGGAAGCACTGGAGACACATAAGCAGGTATTAATGCCAATTTTCCTCCGCTGTCCATATGTAACCGAATAACCTTAGACAGGGAACATCATGGCAGCTATAAACAGGGCCAAGGCTCATTCAGAGAAACACTGCTCTTGACTCTATCCATTAGAATGCACCTTTAATGCAGTTTAAATGAGGTGTGTCCCTGCAGCACTTGGATTAATTACATAGTGAGGGACCCGCGTTGTGCTCATATTGTATAAATCCCCGCATTAATTACAGTGTATAGGTTTTTAAAGCATCGATCAGTGGAGCTGCTCTGTCAACTTGTTAATGAAAGCATGGAGTGGGTGTTCAGAAATGGCTCTCCGAGCACCGAGCACCACTAATTCATTACCAACAGCACCCCGGCGTTACCAAATGTACTGCGGTCTGTTTGTGCTGCCGTTAAAGGCGATGTCACAATGAGACAGAAGGTCTTTATAGCAGCAAGACATCTTAGAAAAGACTCTCATCTACGAATCCCGAAAGATCGAATGCGCCTGAGAGCTGTTTTGACGCCTAATTAGATCAAAATCGCTGCAACGAATCCAGCACTTATTGAATGCTACATAGGAAAGCTGCCAGACAGCAAATATCAGCGGTATGTGTTGATTTAGCATGAGGAATATGGCAAACACTTGCTTCTGATGGTTCAGATGACAATGTTTGTATTGTGTGGCGAAGCTAATCTTTTGCAATATAAGCAAACATATCTGCTAGGCCTTGTGATGACTGTGGTGTAATGCGGGGAGTCACTCTGTGAGCTCCAAAATCCTCAAAAGTGAGTAGTGCAAACCCGTGATAATCCAGTAACACAGGGCTTTAAAACGCATGGATAAAAACCTGTCACCTTGATATTGAGCAGTTGCTTTGTTTTTCATTTGTATTGTTAAAAGCGCTATATAAATAAAGGTGACTTGACTTGATTTGGGGTCTCCCAACCCTGACCAAGGTTTTTTAAAACTCCGCCCAATCAAGTATTTTTAACCCTTTGGTGCAATTTGTTACCCCCCCTCCCCCTTCCCTCCCAAAAAACAAAACAAAACAAAAATAAGGGCAGTTTTTTTTATTTAATTATTATTTTAATTCATCGGAATGGTACACAACTTGGTAAAGGTGGGCACACGCACACGCACACACACACACACACACACACACACACACGCGCGCGCGTGCACACACACACACACGCACGCGCACACACACACACACACGCACACACACACACACACACACACACGCACACACACACACACGCACGCGCACACACACACACACACACACACGCACACACACACACACACACACACACACACACACACAAATTCATGATTAAAAAAGGATAAATGACCTAGAGAAAAATAGTGCATCATCACATCATCATCAAAAATACCCAGCATAGGGACTGAATGGAAACAAATTGAATCTAGTCGAAACATTTGGTACTGCGCCCAAAACAAAATCTAGCTGAATGCTCATTCAACGATATCAACATCAAATTTGGAACCAAACGTGCTTAGTTTTATGTATTTGATTTCCATGATTTCAATTTAACAGTAAAAATACAATTTGAAAAAAATAAAATTTTCATATAAATTTTACAAAATATTATTTTGTAAATTTGTATAATAATAAACATAAACATATGTTTTGTTTCGCTTATTTAATTCAATAATCTGCAGTGTCTTCAAAAAGAGACTAAACTTTGATATTTGTCAGATTAAGCTGGAAATGACTTTGTCGGGTTTGTTCTCAAAAAGTGTTTGACAGGTAATAAATAGATCATAACTAATCCCTAAATATATTTAGTTCACACAGAAAAAAGGTTCAAAAACTGTCTGTAGCATACTGTTTCAAAAGGTACACAATTATACCGTATTTACCTCAAAGTGTGCAAGTAAGTAAGGTAAATATTATTCCTTTATTAGTACATATTTGTACCTTTCAGAAAGGTACCGCCTCAGTGACAGCGTTTGTACTTATCTCCCAATTAAAATCTCCCTAAAATAAAATTCCCTCCTAAAATAGAAAATAAAAAAGCATTATCAAACTAAAATCTAGTACATTAATTTGTATTTAAAATAAATACGTTGTTTGACTGCCTTGCTAGCAGCAGTAGAGGGTTAAATATGTTTTAATAGTTTATATTTGTACACGTTTGCCAGGAAGGGGAATACTGGGTCATCGTGATGCCTCGTGATGCATCTCACGGCATTACCTTTGTCAGCGTCAAGACAGTTCAGCTTTGAAAGATGATCCTCATTCTGCTCCACTGAGTGGTGCTCCGTCCAGCTTTATTACACGCAAGGATGTGTCCTATGTGAATAGTCTCTTCATTTAACTGCCATTAATAAATACTGGGCTCTAGATTTTTATCTGAAAATTCTCAACGCTTACCATATTGTCTGTGATCAAAATAAATGCATGAAGAAGAATCTTTTTATTTTTTGTTATTTTTATTTTTATTAGAGATTTAAGTTTTTTTACCTGTAGCATTTCCTATGACTTCAGCATCGCATTTGAATTATTATAACTTACAACAGGTTTGTCAAAAACGAGTCCTTGGAGAAAAAGATCAATGATCTATCAAATCAATCAAAGATCAATCTATCAAATCACTGATGCATAGAAGCGGTTTTGCAGCACACATACAGTACATAGGTCTACTTACTGTACACAATTATTTATTCATGCAGCAGTTATTCATATGCCAACATAATCAGGCTCTATATGCACTTATATAGCATCATTTTCTTTCTTTCTATGCAAATGAGGTACATTATGCAGCAGATTCACAAAGGTCAGCGTGATTTGACTAGCCTGTAGTTGGTGGTATATTGAAGGATGCTTGTGTACATTGACAGTAACTACAGCTTTTTTTGTTGTTGTGCAAACTGTGATCAACAATTTTGTAGGCATGTGTGCAGGCAGCAATACCCGATTAGCATCATTCCTTTAGCGAATCATGAGCAAGCTGCATCATGGCACAATTCATTTGAACCCTTACTATTGCATGAATAGGAGGCATGCACAACTCGACACAGTACACAATTGATGTTCAGTGTAGCCCATGGGGTGCAGATATTCAAAACACTTTTATAAAGCTTGCATCACCCATACAAATTGACATAAACTCCACATTTGTGTGTCTGCCCACCCCGCTGCGGCGCTGGATTTAGACTCCGAGTGCTTTGAAGGGACAACGATGAGATGAATGCGGAGCTCTACCTGAACCACTGTGCTCAGTGCTATTGTTACAGGCACAATTAGATTAAGAGAAGCCACGGGAGGCGCTGCTGAATTCATAGAGTTATGGCTTTGTGTAGCGCCACTCTCTATATACTATAGTCATCTATCACCGATCGCAGAGGTCTCTGGATGTACACAGGTCTGGGACGGGACCAGCCTTTCGGTCTTTGACCTATCGACCTGCAATTCATCTAACAAAACAGGCATGTTTGATATACGTGACACCTAATTACATTCACAGCTGATTGCCTATTAGGCTTAACACAAGAGCCGTTTCACCGATGAAAATCACTCGCAATTAGTTGTATCTTGACCACAGAAGAAATCATCTCCTTCTTGTGCATTTCTTGGAGTGTTTCAACTACATGTCTCTGAGTAGGTTTAATACTGAGATTTTCTGGAAAATTGCATTGTGGTACAGAGTAAACTGTAAGTTTGTTTTAAAGAATTTAGAGACTTGAGTCTCAGCCATTTTATTCCCTTTTTAAACTTATGGAAAACTCAGAAAAGCTATGCAATTAGGTAACTGTCAATTAAAATACCCCTAAACATGACTGAAACCTCTTATGCATTGTACAAGTACGTGGCATCCTCCAGAATATGAAAAAAACATGGATGGCATTCTGTCTGGTTTCAAGTCAGAATGTCCAATATAAATAAATGAATAAATATGTTATGTGCATATTAGGTGATGTGCATTTTAGAAACAATATTGTCAATATTGACAGTTTCTGATCTATTTTGCCACAAAAAATAGCCACAGCCAACATTTTAGATCTCCAATTAACACAGTGGTGCTTCGTTTCTAAATGATTAGCTAAAATGAATCAGAGTCAATGATTAACTGACTCATTCATAAAGATCGAGAATAACATTAAATAATCTGAAATCGCGTACTTCCTTAGTAGTGAAAACATTTATTTGAAAAGAGTTGTAGCCTTTGTCTGAATTCAGTATTCATAAAGCAGCCCGATGACTTGTTACTTCCAGTAATCGCTTTACTATACTGTGAGGTCACAGATTTATGAATGGTAGTAAATTCCTTTATTTTAAACCAATCGGTTGAATGAATAATTCAATGACTCACTAAGCAGTTTTAGTTTAATATTTTACAGTGTTTTTTTACAACATGATATTTATAGATTCAGTATACTGTATTGTATATGTAAAAACATAATGTCATAACATTATTAATGTAATTGCAGGGTAAATGCATGCCATCTGTGTAAATGCATCTAGATGCAGCTTCTGCCTCGTCTGCAGTGCAAAGGTTTATTTCAGTGATACTGGCGTTACTTGATTAGTAACTACATTAAGTGCTACATTATTCTGGATCATTTGATTGAAATTAAGCAAAAATGACATAAGGATAGAACAAGTTGTGTCTGGAAATCAGTTCGAGGCTAAAGTTAATTTCTATCACTGGTTATATGTTAGGGATCATTTTTCTGTTTTCATCCTGGAATCATTTGTTGTAGAAATGGCCATAATTAATTTAGTTTAACATTATTTAACACATTAGGTATCAAAAAATATTCTTTACAACTTTGAATTACAGGTTAATACTAATTTCTGAATGTACTATTGTTCATTGATGTTCATTCATACATTAACTGATGTTCATTATGTTCAATGTACAAATGATTATACAATGTATTAAAATATAATTTATATATATTGTATACAAATACCATAGTGTTTCAATATCAGATAAACTGAACTGTCAGACAGTCTTGTGGCACCAAGGCACCTCAGTGTCACATAGTTCAGACTCCAGTAACTTAAGATGACTTTATATTGTCCATAAGAAGCTATTTTATGATGTTCACTTTAACGAAGTGACTCTCATTTTGATGACACTGAGCTACAGCATGCTCATTACACCACACACATGCAATAACACTAGATTTTTATCAGCCAAAGCACGCCCAGTAAAATCATTTCTAAAGCAGATTACATGGGGAGCATTTCAAATACGTGTTCCCCAATGCATTCGGATAAAGAGCATATGAAAGCATTCATTTGAAGAAGTCTCTCTTTTTATTGCCCCCATATGTCACCACAATGATATCACCTCCAATAATTGCCCAGTCAGGGTGGTTCTAATAGCTTAACAATGTAGTAGCTGACTATTTAACAATATGCACCATAACATACTTTTTCAAGTCATGATAGCAATCATTAAGTTAAGTGGTCTACATGTATTTATCTGTGAAAGGTGTAGGACCAAGAAATGTTCGTCCAATCAAAACGCTCGATCCATGCATTTTAATTGGCTACCTGTCTGTCAACATATGCATTAGCATAGCTCTGTGCACCCAGCTCGCGCAGACATGATAGGTCATCATCAGCGCGTTCACGCACACTGTGCAGACAGAGCAAGAACGGCAGGCAAACACATTAACAACCCGATCTCCCTCCCTGCTATTGTAGTACTTTTATTAACTGTACTATAAAGTTTTCTCACCGGTGAAGGACATGTTGTAGCCCAGCGGTTCCCAATTCCAGTCCCCGCGCTCCCCGCTCTGAATATTTTGCGCGTATCTCTCTTAGTTAACACACCTGATTCAGATAGCCAGCTCGTTAGAAAAGAGCTCCGTGCATGAACTGTGTTCCGATTGACATGCTCCCTACACAGTGTTCATTGCTCCCTACTCTCTGAGCAGCATAAATCCATTGAAGTGTATTTCACTTCGGAACGTCCAAAACAGAACTGTCTTACATAACATTCGGAACTGTCTTCACACACAGACAAAACTTACTGGAGAAGTGTGAAATAATACACCTCTGTAAATAAATACAATATGAATTCACGTCTTGTATATATGGAGCATATACGCTTGCTTTGAACTGGAATCATGGTGGGATATCTGGTGATGTCCACTTCGCAGGGCACTTATGACTTACGGTTGAAGAGAACCGTTGGACGTGATAAGATATACAGTACATATGAAACGTGCAGAGCTGGAGGGTGTGAGGACTGTAATGGGAAACGTTGATGTAGTCTATCGTGCATTCAGGGAGCGTGGTTTTGGACGGCGATTGCAGGGAGGGTGGGACATTCACTTTCAGTGCTATCAGGCTAAAGTTAGCATTTTACGAGATCTCCAACTGCACCTTTAAGCACGATCAACATGCAAAGTGTACAATTTTAGCAAAAGATTTCAGATCTTTTTAAGCACCTTTCTGGACGCATTAAACCCATTGACTTCCACTTAACACCTAATTAGTACTATGTTAATTAGTGGTTAATTACTCAGTAAATAATTAGTGATGTAAGATGGTGGTGTTGTGAGAGTTATTTCCACACTATGTGTTAGTTCCTCAGTCCTCCTCCTCATTATTCACTGCTCTGGGAAATGCAATATCCCTCGCCTCACAAGCTTAAACAGCGTCCTGATAACACTTTCATCATTACTATTCATTTGAGCAGCACCTGCAGTTTAATCAAACGTATGATGCTTTTATTCCTGAAGCTTGTGACACGAGCCTTTAGTGAATATCTGTGCTGTTGAGGCAGTGGAGGGACTCCAGATGATGTTATGAGATAAACAGTCATTTAAATACATTTCTGTTCCTGAGACGTGATTGACAGGAACGCATGAACATGCTGCTCTTATGAACGTTTGTTTGGACCTCAGGTTTCTTCATAGGGAGTGCAGCAGCTCTGGAAGTAAAAGTCCCATTCATTTGTATTTGTTTTTTAACTAAAACGTATAAAAGCTTTCACAGTGAATACTGAGGAGAGATTGACCAATCAGAGAAGTCACTGTTACCATGGCAATGAGAGCTGCAGCATTAGAGCTGAGCAGCGACCAGCCGCTCACATGAAGTACAGCGAGTGACAGAATCCAGTCAGACACAATGTAAACTAATGTAAAAACAATGGTTTATAATCGATAGCTTATTGAACTGCAGGTTTTGATTCGATTACATACTCACAGGGCTTCATCACGGTAATTAGAGTTTTTTAAAATCACTCTGAAACTGATATCAGAACCCGAGTCCCCCAAATTCACAGAAACAAACGTGTGTGAGTGAGTTTAAACAATTATTCTGCAAATTCAAGGTTTTTTAAAGATATGAATGCAGTGTTGTGAACATTGGACTGCCTGTGAGTAGGATCTGAAATGAGCGGCAAAGTGGTTATAAAAACTGTGCTTCATAAAAGACATTGTGAACAGCTTTGTAAGATTGTTTGATTTTCAGACACTTAATTGATTGACTGATTATTTTTTGTATTCTCTATGGAGAAAATGAATGGGAATGATACTTGTGAAGATGTGGGCGCTCACTCAGTGTTGCCGAATGCTAATCATATTAATGGTATGGTTTCCCTCCGTTAATCATTGTGAAACATGTGCAGTGCTCAGATAAATATGTTATCAGTAGTTGTTTCTGATGGGTAAAGCATCCCTCCTGCTGCTACAGCTAACCTTGACTGACGCGTGTGTGTGTGTGTGTGTGTGTGTGTGTGTTTGTGTGTGGGTGGGTGTGTGGGTGGGTGTGTGTGTGTGTGTTTGTGTGTGTGTGGGTGGGTGTGTGCGTGTCTGCGTGTGGGTGTGTGTGTGTGTGTGTGTTTGTGTGTGTGTGGGTGGGTGTGTGCGTGTGGGGGTGTAGTGTGTGTGTGTGTGTGTTTGTGTGTGTGTGTGTGTTTGTGTGTGGTGGGATGTTGTGGGGTGGGTGTGTGGGTGGGTGTGTGTTTGTGTGTGTGTGTGTGTGTGTGTGTGTGTGTTTGTGTGTGGGTGGGTGGTGTGGGTGGGTGTGTGTGTGTTGTGTGTGTTTGTGGTGTGTGGGTGGGTGTGTGAGTGTATGAGTGTGGGTGTGTGTGTGTGTGTGGGGTGGGTGTGTGAGTGTGGGTGTGTGTGTGTGTGTGTGTGTGTGTGGGTGGGTGTGGTGAGTGTGTGTGTGTGTGTGTGTGTGTGGTGTGTGGTGTGGTGGGTGTGTGAGTGTGGGGGTGTGTGTGTGTGTGTGTGTGTGGGTGTGTGCGTGTGGGTGTGCGCGTGTGTGGGTGTGTGTGTGTGTGTGTTTGTGTGTGTGTGGGTGGGTGTGTGCGTGTGGGGGTGTGTGTGTGTGTGTGTGTGTGTGTGTGTGGGTGTGTGTGTGTGGGGGTGTGTGTGTGTGGGTGTGTGCGGGTGTGCGCGTGCGCGTGTGTGTGTGTGGGTGTGTGTGTGTGTGTGTGTGTGTGTGTGGGTGTGTGTGTGTGTGTGTGTGTGTGTGTGTCAGCCTGTGGTTTTGATTCAGTTTTCTAGGTGGGCATGTAGGTCACATAACTCACATTCTCAGTTATTTTTGACCATAATCAGCCTTGTATGTTTGGTGTGAAGTGATGATCTAATAGCAGCCAATCTACACACCAGCTCTCCTTGAAATCTCAACAAGTGTAAAATTGTTTTGTTATCAATTGGAAAATGTGATAACTCTGTAGTAATGTGTCCTGCTCTGCATTGCCTCATTGCTATTCTATCTTTATTACTGATTTTTCTTAAATAACTTAGAAAACTTATTCAAATATTCATATTATTAAAATTATTCATTAAAATTTAGCGGCAGGACAGGTCACCAGGTGGGAACAGTTAATGAAAACGTCTGTGAAAGTGATGTTGTGTCTCTTTGGGATGAACGATAAAGCGACGTTCACTTGCAGAACACAAGCTTCTAGAGGCATATAAGTCTGAAGTACTGTATTTAGGTAAAGGGGTGCAGAACCAGAGGTGGTTTTATGTAAAAACTAAACAGATGTTCTTTAGAAATAATGAAAGACTGGAAATGGACACTGCTGCTATGTCTTATACGTGTTTATAAGCAGCGTAATGTGCAAAAGTTTGGACTTCTTCAAATTGTCATTATCAGTCGCTCTTATTTCATTATGTAATTCGTTGACATTTCAAAACACTTTACGCCGACCTTTGGTGATCCTAATCTTGATGTGTCTGACTCTTTGCAGCTTTAAAAGCTTTTCTATGTGGGTTGTAAAGACACAGGCGCTCTCATTTTCCCAGCTAATGTCAGCTCTCGCACATAATGTGAGTCATGCTTCAAAGTCGTAATTAAAAGCTGTAATGTAGCTAACGGTCGTTAAGGTTGAAGACATGAAACATTGATTGTTCTCTGAGGGGGCGCGCTGGCATGGATTTTACCAAGACGTTTCTCTCAAATAAAACTAAGATTGTAATATACTGAAGGTCTCAAGCTTACAAACAAATCTAAATAGTCTAATATACTAATTTCATCAGTGAATATTGCTTTTAAACTCACAATCTATGAATATTTGAACAGCACATGAATCGACAATCCATCAATTGGGAAATATGTCACATGTAATCTATATTATTCTCAGTTCTAATTTGTTAAATGTGACTATAAGGCATGCAAATATAAAGATATAACAAATATAAACATCATGAGTTTTTATAAAGCTGCTGTGAAACAGTGCATATTGCGAAACGATTATGCACAGAGCCTGAAACTAACATTTCGACATCCCTGCCAATGGCCAGTGAATTGAGAAAACTTACTGGCCATGAAACTGTATATGTATTATATAAAAAAAATAAATTGGGGAACTCACAACTAATATTAGTAAAACTTTATTTTAAGGTTTCTGAACTAGTTGCTTATTATTAGCATGCATATTACCAGAATATTAGCGTTTATTAGTAGTAATTAAGCACATTAAATGCATTATTCTGCATCCCTGATCCTACCCAACACCTAAACTTAACAACTACCGCACTAACTATTAATAAGCAGAAAATTATGAATGTATTGAGGGGAAATTCGTAGGTAATAGTGAATAAGTGTTCCCTATTCTAAAGTGTTACCTTAATATTATTATATGATTTTTTATAATGTAAATAATAATAATAAATCTAATAAATAATAATGAGCAATTCAAATACTAATTTCTTGTTGTTTTTTTTCTTTGCTTTCAAACGTTAAACCATACGCCTTGATGGAAAACGACAGAGAAACTTCTGATTTGAAATGTTTTGTTTGGTTGAAAACAGATTTATAAGATGTTTTGTGCATGTTGTAATTTCAAGCGACTTAGATTCACAACATTTGCAGAGACACAGATCACATTAGATTACATATTTATGTAATTACTATGTAGTCTTTTTGATTTGATAATTGTTGACAGCCATATCGTGTTCTCAGGCATTGTCATAATTCATGTGCTCACAAGTTTTACTCGCATTTGGCGCTTGGCGAGTATTTTATGTCTTAGTTTTACAAATAAAACTGGCTTGACTTTACTTGAAGGTAACTAGACAGTATACCAAATATGGCTCATTCCAACCGAACGTATGAGCATATTTCCACACATTTAATGTAGTAGAGAGAGGTGTCCTTTCATCTGAAAACACCCCAGAGCACTGGCTCAATATGGACTGCAAACACTGACAGACGGTTTCACACATGTGGCTCTTACACCCAAAAATCATCATTTATTCATCCTCATGCTGTACCTTTGTTCATCTCCAACACACACAAGAAGAATGCTCTCATGCAACTACAGTGCATAGGGACTTTAAACTAGTCAGTGTGTGCACTATAGACATAAGCAGCGTTGTGGTGGACCATTTAAAACAAGAAAAAGAAGTATTATGGATAATTAATATATTTTGAACAACTTATTGATATTGTGGAAATGACATGTAATTATGTAACCAATAAAACTGATCATTTTAAAATGTAATAGAATTCAATTCCAAGTCATTTTTGGAATATGATTAAGTAATTCAGATTACATCTAATCAGTTACTACCAAGCTCTGATGACATTCACGAGTCTGTGAGAGACGCATCAATGTCCAATCCTTAAAAAATAAGCAATTCATTGAGTCGGATCCATTCAATAAAGCTGTTTACCCAATTCACAAAGCCAGTCTGGATGATTTGTTCATAAATCAGGATTTGAACTCATTGACTCAATAATGCAGTCGCAGGTCAAGGCCTTTATGCATCATTTATGCTACTGTTTATGACGACTCTTCATCGTTATTATATGGAAACCATCTGTAATGCATATTTCTCCTGTCTTTCACATAAGTCCTTTGGACTGGAAAAACATGAGTGAGCAAATGACAGGATTTTGAGGCTGAACTAGTCGGAAAATAGACTGATGATGCAATAAGACATCCTAAGCAAACAGCATGCAAATAAATGTAAATGCATGCCAGCGGCTAGCGTGAGCTCCCATAAATCGTTATGCATGCTTTATTCAATGTCATGCAACACTTTCCCCAATGGTCCAGGGAATTTGTGCCTCCCAATACAAACACAAAATGGCAGCGCTGGAAAAGGTTGGTGCAATCAATCACGCCGGTCCTGGAGTCACACACATCTGATTTTCCGTCTCCAAGAGGAGTCTAGAGTATTTATGAGCAGATGTCTAGTTTGGATGGCGAGCATCAGGTATACGATTGAACGTTATTAACGCTACTGCTTCATCTTATTCACACAAACCTGTCGATCATTTTCATGCTGCCTCTATGAGCTCCACGTATAGCTGAGATGCATGGCGTTCACGTACCAGTGTCTGTTTAGTGTTGTAATTTGCTTAATGTCATTACTCTAATTGATGTACTCAGCAGAAAACAGCTCGCGTGCTCCCGCTGGAATACATGAACTTTATCAGCACTGCTGTGTTTAGCCCCAGAGCTCACAGTGACACGGGTTTCACACACAAGAAAGCATTTTTAACCATGTCTCTGCTGAGCAGATTCAAGGGAGACAATACAGAAATGTTTGATTTTTTTCTCATGAGCATTCGTATTTATTTTATGCCAAGTGTGTTTCTACCACTCATATATTTACTCACACAATAAAACATCCAATACTTATGTTTGAACAACTTGCATATGTTTAGAAATCCGTATTTATTAATAACCGTTAGCATTTTATCAATGACATTTGTTTTAACGCAGCTTCGTTTGAAATGAACTTTCTGATATTTGTGACTTGTTTCTAAGAAATATTTAATGTTAATATACGGTAACACTTTATAATACGTTTATAAATGCAGCTAAATGCTATGTTCCTGATATAAAAACATATCGATAATTTTTGAATACATTTATTTCCATAATGTATTAAAAATCTATTTATCATTTCTAAATGTAGTATTATATTATTAACAAACCAATTATTTAGGAGTTGTCAGTGGTTCATAAGATCATGCAGAAAGTGTAACTAGATGATTAATAAACTATTTAAATGCACATTTATACACATAGACATATAGTAATAGTTACTGTATTACTGTTTATTAACACGTATTCTTACTGTAATTCAGGAAGTTATTTGTGTTTATTCTAAGCAGAAAAAGAAACAAACAACAGAGAGATACATATTTATTTCAAGATGCAAAAAAAAAAAAAACTGTAAACTTTATATCAAATGATAAATGCATCTCTGCAATATCATAGAAATATAAACATTCCTGTACTCCTCCAGAAAACATAACTTAGCAGTAACATGAAACCAAGCCTCAGCAATCTGATATAAAATATGCGTTTGATCATTCGTTGAATATATTAGTTTTTATATTTCAGCTAATTGTGAGAAATATAGAATTTATTTGAAACTTGTCACACTTGGCAATTCTTCAATTTGTTGTTTTTTGTTGCTTATTTTGTTGACATCTATTCATTTTTTGCTTATTTTTATTTTTTTATAAAAAAAATTTGTTGGCTTTTTGTAGTTCCTTTTTTATTTTATATGATATTTGTAAGAGCTTTACGAGGTATAGTCTTCACTTTAGATGAGCTAAACTGACAAGTACTACCTGAATTAATCATGAATTATAGTAGGATTCATAAAGCATTTAATAAAGCATTTATTAACACATTATATAAATATGTATAATTTAAATAGTTTATTAATAATTTACTTCTAAATTATATTTTGAACCATAACATCAACTAAATAACTGGTTTGTAAATAATGCAATACTTAATTTAGAAATGATAAATTGATCATTAATAAATTATGAAAATACAATTATTAAAAACATTATATATATGCTTGTGAATGGAGATCAAAGCATTTATAGCTGCATTTATAAACTGCTTACTAATGTAGGGATAATGCTTTATAAATGATGAATTGACTATTAACTAATGCTTTACTAATGATTCATAGCAGTTATGATAAAGTGTATCTGAACATACTTTAAAATAACATTCTGAATTTCATCTTTGTAATCATTTAACCATAACTTATGTCATGTTTATTTTGTTTGCCGTTGAACACAAAACTCATTTTCTCAGAGTGCTGTCCCTCAAAAAGTGACCTTAAAAACAACGACATGTAAAATAAGACGATCATAAAGTAATCTGATTTATGGTGCGCTGTTCATGTCTTCAGAATCCATACGATTTAGTTTTTTGAGGAACGGATCCAAATTTAAGCCTTTAACAATCTCCATCCTCAGTAATCATCAAATCTCACGTATAGACTAAATATATTTAATTCAATCAATATTCTCTACAAACCTGATTATACGTCATACCTCTGCTTCTCATGTACATTTGTGCGGATATAAACTGAAACAGATTTTTAATGAGGATAATATTTGTTAATGAGATTTAGATATTTTGTAACATTTTATATTAGAAGTCAAATCTACTGCCTATAATAGATACATAATACATGCAACAGCATTGAACCCTATTCTCAAGCTTAACCTTATAGTAAGTACATGTAATTAACTAATATTGCCCAGTACTTAACTGTATAATTACACCGTAACGAGGACACCTTCAAATAAAGGTTAGTCTATATTTTGAATGAGTTTTGCTTATATAGGATTAAACAAATGTTTTGATAGAATCACAGTTACACATTTCAGGGATTTATTATTATTTTAAATGTTTTCGTCCTTGTGCAAATGTCTTGAACATGTTTTTGCAGCTGTTATTGAAGTGCAAAAGTCTTACATAGACAGAGAGTAGACAGAGAAATCCATTAAATTCTGTTGAAATATTGAGTGAATATATTTATATGTCTTTTTTCGTTTTTATTTGATAAAAAACCTTATGAAAGATTAAACTAGTATTGACTGTGTCTCAGTAAAAGGCATGGTGAGACTGAATCGTCCCGTTGTTCCTTTCAAACCTTTCAACATTTATGTGTTTTTTACAGGTTCACTTATAGCATAAAAAAATAAATAAACCATAAGCTAATCAAGTACCATACAAATTCAAACATTAACCATATTAAATACTATATGTAATCCATGCACATTTTTTGTACTGTACTGTGTAATAATAGTAAAACCAAAAACAAAACAAGGAAGATGAATGTCTGCACACTGAAATGAAAGCTTCATTTACAACCAAGCACAATGTTTCCACCTGCAGGTTTTCATCAGGCTCCAGGAACAGTGTGTTCAGTGCACTGGAGCACAAGTTGTTCTGCAGTTCACTCGGTACTGAGCTCGGTCAAAATCACCTCTTTAGCCACATTCTGCCTGCTTGTAATCAATACTTTTTAACACTCTTTTTTTCTTTTGATTTTTTTTTTGTTTGACGTTTCTTGGAACCACAATATCTGTATCATTGAAGTGGCAGGAAACTTAAGAGGCATTATTAAGAAATCGAGTTAAAGATTATATTTGTTAAGACAGCTCAAAAAATGAGCTGTCATAGATAATGTGCTGAGTTTCTCAATAATAGTGTGGTTTGGCAGCTCCACAGTTCAACAAAAAAGACAGATTCGTAATATAGTGCGGACTGCCTCAAATATTATAGGGTGTGATCTTCCCACCATTGATGACATTTATGTCTCGAGTTTCCAGAAAAAAGGCTTAACAATTCTTAGAAAATCCACACATCTGGCCAGACATATTTTTATTCCTTTACCCTAAGGCAGATGACTTAGGGTAATTAAAACGAAGTCTGCACACTTTGAACATTAAAAAATTGTAGGATGGTGCATGCTTTAAACTCGCCTGGCACTTATGAATCTGTATTTCATTCCTTATAATGGTTGGGATCATTTATGTGTGTACACAAAGGTGTTTGTGTTTGAATTCATTTATGTATGTATGTAAAGCTCACCAAGAAATTCCAGACAATTCTGTTGTTTAGCAAAACACACACACACACACACACACACACACACACACACACACACACACACACACACACACACACACACACACACACACACACACACACACACACACACACAAGGACTCACACTCACAATCACACACACACACAGACTCACACTCACAATCACACACAGACTCGCACTCACAATCACACACAGACTCACACTCATAATCACACACTCACACACACACACACACACACACACACACACACACACACACACACACACACACACACACACACACACACACACCAACATACAGACTCACACTCACAATCCCTCACACACACACACACACACACTCACACACACACACACAGAAACTGACTCACACACACACACACACACACAGAAACAGACTCACTCTCACACACACACACACACACACACACACACACACACACACACACTCACACTCACACTCACACTCACACACACACAAACACACACACACACACACACACACACAGAAACAGACTCACTCACACTCACACACACACACACACACACACACACACACACACACACACACACACACACACACACACACACACACACACACACACACAGTGGCAGTGAATCATGCAAACGTCTCAAGCCGAGACTGACAGTGATTGAAAAGGGCTCCTGCAGCGTTAATTAATTGTCTAATCAGCATTATAGCTCTTGCTGTTATTTTTACACATATTCAAGCAATGCAATTTGCAATCCATTTCCTTCAAAAATGCTGTATTTTCGCACAAGTATCCGCCATTCTGCATTCGAGTGCACACTTGGCTCTGATAATGTCTGTGACGTAGAGCAGATCTATTTACAGATTTGCTGAAACAGAACAGTCTTCAGTAATAGTTGCGGCATATTTAAAATAAATCAAAATAAATGCAAATTCCATCAATCACTTCTAAACAAGATGCACTGCATGCAAATGCACTGCAAGTCAAAGGAGCACAAATCTGATCTGATCTCCTCTGGAATAAAGCTGCCCTGTCCTGCCCCGACATGCCCCTGGTGTTCTGTCATCAGACGAGAAATGACTTCTCACAGGTTTCCAAAGAACAGAGCTCAGTCAGAGTCAACAGCATGTTTAATTCGACAGGAACAAACTGTGGCTGTGAGGGATGGAGTACAGTTCATTTAACATGTTGCAGTACTGAGCGTCAAACACTCAGTTTGCAAAACACTGAAAAAACATGTTTCCACAGATCGCCAGTGGACTAAAACATGAGTTGTGAAAATTAGAGATGACATAAGACAGAATTTCAGAGAGACCTAATTTCGCTCAGTGTGTAATAAAAATGGCATCTGCTGTAAGTGAGGCATGCGCTCTCAGAGTCTGTATTACTGTAGTTTCTCATCTGGAGGACACGTACGTGCTTCAGCGCGATGATAACCTGAGGACACACTCCCCATCTCCACCTCATGCCTCAGCTGCCTTCTCTAAAACGACCATGTGACCAATAATCTGTGAGCATAGAGTCTTATATTGACATACAGCAGTGATGTCTGGAGTGGACGTTTGCACAATACTTGCTGTGAACTCTTTCCCATCATTGACAGAATGTTCTGTCTCTCTGTGTTTTCACTGTTATACTGTAGGAGGCGCTATTACGCATCTTCAGATAAAAACACAGTGAAGAAGAAACAGAAACAAACAATCACATACACTGATTAAATATATATATATATAAGCTTTTTATAAGCTAAGCGGTTGCAATCAAATGTATTGTGGCTATATTTAAATAAACACATTTAGTTGACTAACTTTCAAAAAAAGAAACAAAATTAAATATAGCTAAAATAAATAGTTTGCAACCACTTACCTTAAAAAAAAAAGAAATTTGTATAATATTTTTCCAGTGCATGTAAACAGATTCATCAGATGTAAAAATGTGATCAACAAAACATTAAACAGCATATGAATTAAAACAGCCTAATACTGCTTGTTGATGGAAACGATCGACTTTATCTGTGTTTAATCATCATTTTGAATCTGAATCAGGCGTTGAATTTTACAAAAGCACAGTTTTCTCTGCTTTCTTCATTTAAAATGGCCTTTTGAATTAAACGTGCACATTTATCTGTTGTTGTTATTGTTGGCTCTGTTCTTCTTTTTTTGCCATTTTGCATGTTCAGATATTCATACAACACATTATTCTGGTGGTCATGAACATTTGATGAAAATAATCAATGCTGTTGAAAAAAGAAAGAAAGAAAAAAAACACATAGTCTGGGAAAAAGTTATTGATTAAGTTCAATTAAACCATCAAAATATAATGAACTTGTTAAGATGAAAACAGTACTTGGCTGACAAAACTATTTGGAAAAAACATATTTGGGTTTATTTTACTATGTGAGAAATGCATAGAAAAAAACAGAATAATAACATGTACATTGACAACATTGGTTATTAATATTTCATTGGCTCGCTCTGGCTTGTATTTGATTAGCAGCCGTTCTCATTAGTATTCCTCAATCAGCAGAGCACACAGAGAGGCTTTACTCTCTCCAAACACACCTACGCAATATGCTTCGAAATCTACATCAGCATAACATCAGACACATCATATTCAAAGTCACGTTGACTTCACTTTTGACCAGCACTGTATGGAGCAATAACAATGTGTTGCATGACGTGTTTCTCATCAAAGGATTTACGCTTTAATTTGCATCTAGTTAGGTAAATTGATGATATGCTCCTCCACAGATATTGAAGAAGTATGCAGACCATCCCAGCAGAAAACAGTGCAGGGTGGGACTTGTTGATCCTGGATGATGCATGCACCGCTGAATGATGCGTGTTGTTGCGGTGCTGTATTTATAGCAGGTGGAGCGTGAGAGCGGCAGTGTTGATGTGGCAGTGCTCTCTGACCGCGCTAAGAGCTGTTCTGTTCCAGCTCTGTGAGTAGGTGGACTCTCATCCACTGTTCCCTCTCTTTCTCTCCGTCTGCACACCGGAGCTTTGTTTTCATCCATCCTGCTACGAGTTACAAAAGGTTTCCATAGGAACTAAATGGCTGTGCATGTGATGTGGTCATAGCCAGGGGCTTTGTTACGTCACTAATGGAGTCTGTAGATGATTGCTCCACAGATAAGGAGCCAGCCATGACCAGCTGCTTCAGATCATCCCCTGACATGCTGATTATAATGTCATACGCAAACCACATTCACCAAAGCGGTTACTTTGCATGGTAACACTTAAGAACAGGGAACACTTATTCACTATTAACTACGACTTTTCCCTCAATACATTCATAATTTTCTGCTTATTAATAGTTAGTGCGGTAGTTGTTAAGTTTAGGTATTGGGTAGGGTTGGGGATGCAGAATAAGGCATTCATATGTGCTTAATTACTACTAATAAATGGCTAATATTGTAGTAATATGCATGCTAATAAGCAACTAGTTACGAGACCTGAAAATAAAGTATTACCGAATAACCTCTTGTTTAAAAATGTGCAGCGTATTGAGAACAACACGATAAATGAATGAGACTCCAAAAAAGTCTTTGGAAAGCAATCTGGTGAATATTATAAAGTACATTTAACCATTAATTATGTCATTAATTATCAAATAGTTATCTCATTACTGTAAACACAATAATGTTATATAATTGTGTGGTTTGCGAATGTAATTCATTGTAATATTAACGTGCTGTTTTTAAGCATCTTGGAGACAGTTCTTCTGGATTGAGTCGGTCTCCGTTTGTTCTGTTTCTTCATGTGACTCCAGACAGACTGATGATGATCAGATCACATCTCTAAAATATCACTGGATTATTACAAATAATGGCAAAAGAGATGTTGGAAATGTAAACTGATATTTCTTACTGACACACTACGGCAAAAGATAGAAATGCTGCATCAAATTAAACTGAAAAAAGAGTATAGGACTTTATTTTAAGGACCAATTCTCACTATTGTCTAGCATGAATATTACCAGCATATTGGCTGTTTATGTCTTATTCTGCAGAACCATACATTCGATGCCTTAATCCACCCAATACCTAAACTTAACAACTATTTTACTAACTATTAATATGCAGTAAATTAGGAGTTTATTTAGGCAAAATCATAGTTAATATTTACTGTAGTTAATAGTGAGAATTGTTCTCCAAAAGGGATTTTATATACATAGAAAGCATGTAAAAGGCAAGTAAAGTGTTTCAAACATCTCTTGGTAACACTTTATTTTAGGGTCTCTTAACTAGGTTCTTATTAGCATGCATATTACTAAAATATTAGCTATTTATTAGTAGTAATTAAGCACATTAAGTGCATTATTCTGCATCCCTTAATCCTACCCAATACCTAAACATAACAACTACCGCACTAACTATTAATAAGCAGAACATTATGAATTTATTGAGGGAAAAGTCGTGGTTAATAATGAATAAGTGTTCCCTATTCTAGTGCTATAAACCTTGGTAATAATAATAATATCATTAAATGTAAAACAATAGCTGAAATACTGTTCCATCATCATTCAGTGTAACATATATATTTATGTAAAAATTAATAATTATAATTATTCTGTCCTGTACTTAGTAAAAATGAATAAAAATAAAAACTGATGATGCAGAATTGTCTAGAAACAAGGAAAACCTGTTGGATTGAAACATAGTGGCAAATATTATAAAATTAAAATTTATTAATTTGTATTTTGGGATGCACTGTGATGCTCAAAGAAAGTCTTTAATGTTGTCTAATGATTATTGTTCTAAATATTGCACAATGTCTTTTGGTATATAAACTGTTGTTACACTGGATGACATTTTAGTGCATGTCTTCAATAAATTATAGTATGATAAAGGTATGATTTTTGTTCAGAAAAATTAAACAAAACAGGACACAATGTATGAGAAAAAAACTAAGTTATAATAAACATATTGTTTTGATGCTTGAAAACACCCTTTCATACAAACATTTGTATATGAAAGCATATATATATATATATATATATGTATATTATGCTTTCATATGTAAATACTTTCATATACTAGCTCTCTTTGCCATGAATATTTGATCAGAATTGTTTCTGTTAAAGTGCACTTCACGGTGTTGCACTCGTGACCCGACTCGCTCTCACAGCTCGAGACAAGACCAAATTCTCATTTCCTAGGTCTTGTCAAGGACTAGGAATCATGTGGACCCGGCTTGCTCCAGCTCTGCGGAGGTGTTTTATAGTGTATAGTGTCTCTTGTCGGCTCTGTGTTACTGTATCTTTGGAACGGAGCACACTGCAAGGGTTCGTGTGACACTGACACAACACCAGGCTTCATTCATCCCAAAGGAAAGCATTTCTGAATCACTCAGAATCTCTTCTGGTCTCGGTCTTGACTCGGACTCAAACTACTCCGGTTTTAGCCTGGACTCAGACTTTGCATTAGCTCCACTACAATCTAAATGAGCAATATGGTTACAATAATTAAAGCATTAATGGGAAAAGTAAAACAACACATTTTACAATACACGACGTTTAGTCACTATGTCAAACTATATAATTCAATTCTGTGTTCAGATACAGTACATGTCTTCCTTTCAGCAGAAGCCTGTTTGTCTCTAACATCACCCTCGGTTTATTATCATCTGTCCTTTGACTCCTTCAGCACCTACAGCTGAAAGACTTGAGTCATATTTCTAATTTTAACCCAGCCTCTGACCTCCTTTGTGTCATGAAAGACTCAGAACGTGCCCAGATTGCCAAACCAGCGGGACTCTTCAGAAGTCACATACAGAGTTTTACTGTCATCCTATCATCTTGTAACTTGTGTAAGAGCTAATGTACAGTCAGTGGGTTATCACAAAATAAACCCTGACAAGTGATCTGAGGCCTGCACCTCAAAGATATGATCAGAATTGTAAAAATGGTTTGAGAAAACCAAACCAAGCAGATCCAGCCAGGGTTACGTGGTTCCACTCCAGCTAAACTTTCTCTCTGAACTCAGGATTTGATCCTGCGTTTGGGATTATTTCATGAGCGGCCAGAGTGATGTATTACTTTTGCAGCAAACATCCTGTATCAAGACAATACCATTCCCTGCTGGGAGAAGTTAATATGTCTTGGCTGCTAATGAAGCGATCACTATGAAGAATTAAAACACATTTGCACAGCAACAGAAAACACCACTGCTGTCCAAAAAAATTATAATTGAGATGAACGCTGAAGAAAGGAAAACAGTGAAATAAAATGGTTACACTATATTTTGATAGTCCACCTTGACATTCTGCTAACTATAAGTACTTTTTAACCACATGTCATTTAATTATCATTAATTTGCAACTACGTGTCAACTAACTTTCAGTAGGGTACGTTTAGGATTAGTAGAATAAGTTGACATATACTTGAATATCGAAATAAAGTGTTACCCAATAAAATATATAAAATATCTGTCATTGAAAGTGAATTTACCTAGGTGCAAAATATATATATCAATATAAATATATCAAACGAAACAAAACATTTAATTCATTTAAAATATCGAAATAAATATATTTAGATCAGCAGTCCGGACTACCCTCCGTAGTCTTCTGAGGTCAGATTTGGTAGCCGAGCTAAACCAGACAGTTATTGATGTGCAGAGGACAGATTCAATGATGACAGAGTAGAACTGTATCAACAGCTCCTGTGGCAGGTTGAACTTCCTCAGCTGGCGAAAGTGCCATGCCATTAACATTAGATCCCATTACTGTACATTTGTGCAAACCTGCTATTTGTCCCCTTAAAGCAGGAGGCATGGCCATTGTACAGTATGTAGCTCAGCAGTGTGATGAATGTTGCGCAGTCCATGCCACCTCTAAATGTACAATTTCTATGCAGGTTCAATCTCAGAAATGCACTATGGTGCTTCCTCATGCCGTCATAAACTTTTATCGTGTTGTGCTGTAACTGAAATTTGCACTGGTTTGGAGTATGCTTTGGCATGCATATGAGCTGCTGTGTCTGACTCGGGATGCCGGCCAACTATTGCATTAACGAGACACTGAAGATCATATAACTGTGTATTCCTCAGGAGACCATATGACAGCTTTAATCTTTTCAAATTAGATTGTATTGGACATGTGAGTAAACGTGAAGCAGAACAGCGTGCCTGAGAGAAAATCAGTCACTAAATATAGAGGACATGATTGTGCAGTTTTCAAAGCTGTTGGGTCCTCAAGCAAACCCTGTATTTGATGGTTTTAGCAAATAAAAGAGAAAAGTTGAATCACATAGTCATACCTTCTTAGTCATTCTTAATGATCAAAAATTTCCACTCTTCACTAAACAAGTCATTAATCTATGCCAGGGATCAACATTTCCCCTACCGTCAAATACTGCAACTCCTCCAGTTACAAACAGATTTCCTGAACTATTGCCAGAGATTCATCTTTAAAAAATCAAGCATCATTATTATTCATAATGATGCAAGAAAAAGCATGCACATGTAAACACAGCTGATTTTGTGTGCTGAATGCGGTTATTTAGCTCATTAGCACAGATTGGCTGCATTGATATTGAGAGCCGAGGTACAATAAAAACTTGTGCAAATCAATCACAGGCACTAAACCTGCAGCTGAGAGACCCCTCACCCCCACCCACAAGGGCTTTCACAGATCCCCAGCACACTGCAAGTTAAGCATCGCCTCAGTCAATAGTGCATTTAATGCTTGCTAACCCAATATTCCAGTTCTATAATGCAAGGCAAGCTCAAGTGAAAGGTGATGTCCACTTATTAAAGCCAGCAGATGATGTTGTTGACGTCCTTTGGTCGGCATAGTCAGAGTTCATTGACGGGTTCGTGAGTTTTCATTACAATGCAAGAGAAGACTACGGCTGGCATTGCTGTTCATTTAAGAATAAAGTAGATATGACTGCTTGAGGCTCTGTTCCTTTTTCATTTTACTGTCTGCTTCGCCACACACATACTGCATTTTAATGAGGATATTTCCCAGCATCTCCAAGGCATGAGTTTTGATTACACATATCTCTTTTGTATTTTCAAACTTCGCTGGAACCACATTCTTGCTCAAACATGCCAATCTGACAACATTATGTCTCAGAGAAAAGCAAAGAAAAACCAAGAATGACAGCTCACATTCTCCCGACACCCCCAAGGGAGGATTACATGATCCTTTCAGAGGTTAAATCTGTTGAATTAGATGGCACCTTACCTGTGTCTGAAGCATGCAGCAGCCGCTTTCAGCCCAACCAATCATGCCCTCCTATTTGGGCAGCTCGAGTGCTTGCTGGCAGTCGCACAGGTGGAGGTTCACAGAGAGCTCTTTCCCATTCATCCAGGTCATTGCAGCTGGCCCCGGTGTCTTCTTGAGCAGACAGGGGGATGGATGGCCGCTCGGACCTCTCACATCTCCGGCAGATCCCTGCGATGTGCATTCGCTCTCAGCGACTGCTGGATGCAACTTTCCCTCGTATTCTCCACCTCGCTGGGTTTGCATGCATTTCCCGTCCTTTTGTGAGATCCGATGAGTGTGACTGAGATGCAGGGAGGGATAGAGCGGGAACGCAGAAGAGGAGGAGAGAAAGGGAGAGAGAGAGAGAGAGAGAGAGAGAGAGAGGGAGGCGCAGGAGAGAGATGCTTCATTTATTGGCATAAATCAGGAGGGGAGAGAAGAGGAGGGTCTGTGGAGAGACTACAGTACATGTCAGTCACGTCCACATCAGAGCGTGTGTGCATGTCCCAAGAGATGCTCTCAAGGCATGTGTTATTATGGGTAATGTTGCTTTGATATCACTGCATGCTGGGTTTCCCTGTCTGCCCTTGTGCTGTGACAGTGCTTGCACTAGCAAAACTCATATACATGCCAAGAACAGGCGATCAATCACGTACAAGAGCATGTAGGGAAGGCAAAGAGGCTGTATGCGTCTCCCCTGGAGAAAATTTACATTACAGACATCCGCAGGGAATATGGGACGGATGTGACCTATCCTGCGGGCTGCTCTTTGAAAACCTCCTGGGAGAGGACAGAAGGAACACTGGAATGCTAATCAAATAACCCAGCAAAGTAGTATCGTTAAATACTCAAACCAGTGGAGGATTACGAAGTGAAGATGCTCTCTGAGCGAGGTGATCTGGGGTTTCCCATTTGGCCGTGAGCTTGAAGCCAACATTAAATGGCATTCACAAGCCATTTTACTTCTGGAGAGTGACATTTTTATGAGCAAAATAGGTATTGAATGAGATATGTATAGATATTATCCCTTGATAATTGATTGGTTTGTTAATCTGACTGAGTTATGGAGGTTTAGTACTCTTCAGAAACAACACTAGTACCTCTTGGGGAAGCTTTTTTATTGGGACATGAAAGCTGAAGTTCAAGTTCAACCTTGACAACATTTTAGTGTATCATAAATTGATATTTGTTTCTCATAAATGTATTAACATGACTGTGGCAACATTTGTTGATTAATGCACATATCATGGTAGTTTGGAAATAAATTGTCACCAAAAACTACCCTAAACCAGTGGAGACTTGTCAGAGGAGGCAAGGGAGGCACAGCCTACTCAAAATGTTGAAGTGGAAAATGGACAAAGAACAATTTGCCGTTAAAAAATCCTAGCTATTAATTTCATGTTTTCAGAATTTGTATTTCATGTTTGTATTTTTACCATTGCAGCCATAAAATAAAAGCTAATGAAAGTCAAAAATCAGTCTCTCAAAATATTATCATTTTTGGTGATGATTTTTTGGCTCAAGGTCTGCATTTAAAGTCACACCAGAGGTGTTCAGCTGCTTTCTGCAGACCAGTCAAGTTCTTCCACACTGACTGAATCATCATTTCTCTTTGATTCTTGTCTTATACACAGAGACACTGTCATGTTAGAATAGAAAAGAGTCCAAACTGTTGCTATAGAATTAGATTCCCTAGAATATCATTATATGCTTAAACATTAAGATTTGTACTCATGGAAATTACTAAAGTAGTCAAAGCTTTCATTAGAAGGGGGTGACCAATACTTTTGGCAATATAGTGTATTATAAAAACTTTTATTTTGAATGTGATTAATCACGATTTATAGTTTGACAACACAAATTAATACATTTATCTTCTTTGGAAAAAGATACAACAATGAATCGCAAACACTAAGATCAGAAATATGCCTTCAGACAAAAAGGGCTGTTTTAAATTCATGTAATTGCATGGGTTTGACACTCAAGGCATAGATAAATGAGTGTGCAGGAGAAATGAGAAAGCTTGAGACAGAATGCAAGGCAGGAGACATTTACAGAGGCATGTGGCTGGATACAAAGCAGCTCGCCCGACTCTGCTTGTGAGCAAATAGGTTCTCTTGTCAATCAGCCCCTCAGGTTGGGCCAGGCTAATACTATCAGAGCAGTTTAGATTTACACAGGCTTATTAAGTTGACATGTCTGTGTGTTTAAAACCGACCAAACATAAGAAATTGAAGGTTCTGCATAACTTTTGCAATTTTGATTTTCATGCTTGACTAATTATATATTTTTTCCTGTAAACGTGACCAGATGTGACATAGGACAATACCGCATGCCAGTCTATGTTGTTATTTAAATGCAAGCGGGAAACATCATTTTAAATCTTCGTTCTTTAATACATGCATTGCATTGCACTTGGAATTATTTTGATAGAGGACCTTGAAAAAGGTTGATAAAACTGACAACTAATTAGTGAATGTTTACCTTTACTCTTATGTGCTCTTATCAGAGCTTCTTCAAGCCAAATTTTCCACCAAAATTGCTCGGCCAGGGATCCAACTAATATTTTAATTAGACAAAAACTAAATACCTCAACACTTTCTTCTTCATCGGACAGTCTGCATGGACTGGAATATGACACCACACTCTAAAGATCTGCCCCATACGCTGCCAAACTGACATGCTTCGTCCCCTCTATTGCCCCTGTTGCCATGTCAAACAATTCCCTCGTCTCACGCTAACACTTCATGTCAACTCTTAGTATTAAATTAAGCCATGTTAGCCCTGTCACTACATTATTTGAACCCTCATTGCAACAGCCAGAAGGAGGATATGTGAACTGTTTCATGGGTATTAGTTTTCAGGTGAAGAGTCAACACAACAGGCTTTGCTTTGAATCAGTATGGTCAGAGTAAAGCATAATTTATTTGACCAATACCACCAGCCCAATTCTACACTGTTGTTTTTAATGGAACCTTTATCCGTATTATTGTTATTGTTGTTAAAATATAAAAAAAACAAATCAGTAAAATATAGAACACAAACCACCTCAAGGAGACATAGAATGGATTGACAGTTTATAAACAAGCACTATTTATTCGGTGCTGTATTCCTGGTTAGTAGTGGGTTGGACCCAGCACCGTTTCTAGGCATAGGCAAGCTAGGCGGTCGCCTAGAGCGCCACCAGCTGGAGGGAGCGCCAATGAGCACACTACATTTTAACAGGGTTGTGGATTTGCATGCAAAGTCTGCATTTGTATTCATTTGGAGTGCTCAACAATGCCATTAGATAAAGGGTGTTTGCAAGGTAAGGCTTTTTTCCAAGGCCAATTTAAAATATTGGTACATAAAAAGTGCACAAAATAGGGCGCTAATAGGGATTTCGCCTAGGGCATCAAAATGGCTAGAAACGGCCCTGGTTGGACCCCATTTTGACCTCAGAATTACCCGAATTCCTCGTGGCATAGATTCAACAAGATGCTGGAAACATTCGTCACAGATTTTGGTCCATATCGACATGATAACAGATTTGTTAGCTGCACATTCATGATGTGAATTTCCCATTCCTCCCTATCCCAAAGATGTTCTGCTGGATTGGGGTCTGGTCATAAAGGGATGGATGTGGTCAGCAACAATAATCTAGGCTGTGATGTTCAAACAATACTCATTTGGTACTAAAGGGCCCGACAAGTGCCAAAAAATATTCCCACACCATTACACCACAAACCTGACCTGTTGATACAAGGCAGAATGAATCCACGCTTTCATGGTGTTTACAGCTAATTTGATCATTACTATCCTTATGTCATAGCAGAAATCAAGACAGGCTTTTTCCAATCTTCTATGGTCCTGTTTTGGTGAGCCTGTGTGATTTGTAGCCTCAGTTTGATGTTCTTAGCTAAGAGGAGTGACAGCGGTGGGGTCTTCTTCTGCTGCTGTAGCTAATCTGGTCCTAGGTTTGATTTGTTATGTGTTCAGAGATGCTCTTCTGCATATCTAATTTGTAATACATGGTTATTTGAGTTACTCTTGCCTTTCCTTCAGCTCAAACTAGTCTGGCCATTCTGGTCTGACTCTGGCATCAACAAGGTATTTTCACTCACAGGACTGCCGCTCACTGGATATTTTCTTTTTTTGGACCATTCTCTGTAAACCCTAGTGATGGTTGTATGTGAAAATCCCAGCAGACCAGCATGTTCTGATTACCATTAATCATGCCATGTTCAGATTCACTTTAATCACATTTCTTCACCTACCTTATGCTCAGATTGAACTACAGCAGGCTGTCTTGACCATGTCTACATGCCTACATCATTGAGTTGCTGCCATGTGATTGGCTGATTAGATATTTGCATTAATGAACAGTTGAGCAGGTGTACCTAATAAAGTATCCAGTGAGTGTATATACTGTTCTTGGGTAACACTTTATTTTAAGGTGTTCTTGTTACACGTTACATGTACTCACTATTATAATAACAATTAATTATGCATAAATACATGCAGGTAACCCTAATCCTGACACTAACCCAATAGTAAGCACATGTATTTAATAAAATATTACTCAGTATGTAAATGTATGATTACATTGTAACAAGGACACCTGCAAATAAAGTGTAACTAAATCTTGTTAGCAAAGATGATTAATTACAACCTTAATTGATTGGTAACAGAAATAGTGCAGAACCCTGATGATTTCTGAAGCTTTTTAAAATAATATTTTAAAATACTAAAAGTTTTTTTTCAGTGAGGTTTAAATTAGACTTTAAATGATAGATGTCCAGTGTGATCCTCCTGAATGCTACTGCATTTATGCGTGAATGTTGTGTTTTGCGCATTGTGATTTATTTGAGGAACACTGAATATTCTCGCACTTTAACAGTACTTAACAGAACAGGCTGTGGGAATGATTATCTGAAAATATGCATTGGTATGCAGGTGTAAGGGACATTAAATTAAATACATAGACCTCTTTCACTATTGTTGCCGGAGGTTGTAGACCCCTGCCGTAGCATATAACAACCTGTCTATGTATGTGCCCTTCTCTCATCTACTTCCCCTGTAGCTACCTTTTCCCTTTAGGTGGCACCTGATCTAAGAGAGCACCCCTGTCCTCAGCACTGCTCCTTTTCCCAGACTTCAGTGGAAAAGAGCTTAATGTGCAGCCAGCACGCCAGATGTGGTGTGATTTAGCACCTCTGATGAAGGTGTCAAACGTCCTGCTGTATCCATTGCCGAAGCTGGGTTTCAATCCAAGTGCTCTCTCTGAGAGCATCATGTGGACCTTTGGAAGGCTTTTCTTTGTATTGTTTCCATCCTCTGGCCACCGTTCATCTGGATTCACTGCAGTTTGCATTACAGGTGTGCATGACACCCTGATCTGAATACTCCGCAGGGCATCCTCCCATCTGGATACGACTCACAACACTATCAGGAATGTGTTCTGTGGCTTTTCCAACACCTTCAGGTCCATTCTGAATTTGTGACCAGGGTGCGATTTCATGGCAATGCATGTCGATGCCACTGTGGCATGCCTGTAACTATGGAAACAGATGGACAATTGCCTGATACCTGGGACCTCTGGTGGGGAAATCGCGAATATTCGTTATCATTTTTAAAAATGTCCTCCCTCTGGAAGTGACTGATTAAATGATTGTTTGGTTTTGTCACGTTCGACCATATCAGAAGCAAATAGGGGCTGCATCAGAGCACTGTGTCAAGGACTTCCTTTCTATTGTCATGGGAATAGTGCTAAAAATAGCTTGCGGATTCCAGCCAGTCAAAGCTCAGAGAGCAACTAGCTATGGCATGTAACAGAAACATAGGCTGGAGGTCTTGAGATCATTAGCAGAAGCACATTGCCTGGTTTACGCACATTATCTATAACTGTATACATATAAAGAGGACGGTTTTGTTCAGAAATAATTGTATTTCCAAATCTGGTAATTTATCGCATTCATTAAATCCCCTGAGAGATATATTGAGCTCAATCAAATCCAAAAGCCAGGTCAGAAAAGCTAGTCTTAAGGGTGTTGAAATATGCAGTTTTTGTAATTTCTTTGAGTCCACCGCAACAGATCTCTTTGACCTCACAGCGTGAGGATAACAAGCGTGTGATCATTCTTTCACTGAAAGTTAGGAAATGCAAAAATGTTAATGAAGAATTATAACAGCACATTAACATGCATGGCTTAAAGGAATAGTTCACTCAAAAACTCATTAATTTCTCACCATCATGTCGTTCCAAACCCCTATGGCATTCATTTATGTTTGGAAAACAAATGAAGATGTTTTAATCCGAGAGCTTTCTGACCCTGCATAGACAGCAGGAGTACTACCAGGATCAAAGCACAGAAAGGTAGTAAGGGCATCGTTAAAACAGTCCATGAGGTTCTTCTGTCATTTTACGAAGTTACACGTTTTTTGTACGCAAAAAAAATAAAAAAATAATAATAAAATAATGACTTTATTCAATATTTCTTCTCTTCCGGGTCAGTCCGCCACCATTCACGAGAGTACCACAGTCTTTCTCTCTTTAAGTAAAACACTTCAATATTATTAAATCATTTCAAGAGAACATTTTATTAATTCATTAAAAAATATTATTATTATAAAAAATACTATTAATAGCATTATTAGTGAAAAAGCTACACACACACAGACACACGCACGCACGCATACTCGCTCACACACACACACACACACACACACACACACACACACACACACACACACGCGCACACAGACACACGCACGCACGCATACTCGCTCACACACACACACACACGCACACATACTCGCTCACACACACACACACACACACACACACACACACACACACACACACACACACACACACACACACCCACACACCGCCGTGTTCTAAAATTGTTTATTACCAGTGAGAAACTGCTTCCAACAAATAACTTTAACTGATTTGCAAAGCAATGCAGACCAATTTACCAACTTGTTTTACATCTTTGAACTAAACTGATTCAAAACAGTTCCCACACACAATTCCCAAAACTGCACACACAAAATGCAAAATGCCTCTCATCTCCTTCAAAAAGTAACGCTGCATTCAAAATGCCATAAACACATGTCAGAATGAAGCATTTGCATCAAATGGCAAGCACTTCTTTCATAATAGTAAATGTTTGGATATACAATGTAAAAACACTGTTGTTCTAAATCTAAAGCTCTTTGGTCTTTCATAGGCTTATATCTACATTTCAATACAATGTTCTACAGTGAAAGTAATCTGCTGAGAGGGGTAACAAGTACACTGTAAACACCAATGCAATGTAGAAACAGAAAATATTTATCAAGCCAAACATAACTGTTGTATACAGTAGCATACAACAAAACCATAAACACATGTAAACCAAGAGTATATTCTTTGGAATACTGTAAAGATCACAATTGTGTGTGTGGGGTCCCGGGGGGCAGTCCAGGAATTGTGGGGGGGGGGGGGGGGGGGGGGGAGTCACCAGTGCTAAGCTATGCTTCATCTCTTCTCCGAGTTCGGTCTGGTCACAATACTTCGTCCACATCACAAGATAAGTTTCCTCTTGCCAAACATCGAGGGAAGTATCTCCTAGCATGGCGTATCCATCCTTGGACATAGGCAACCTCTATGTCCCCACAGGCGTCCTCCATTGCCTGGAGAAGCGCCATGCGGGCATGGGGTTGGCGCTCATACACTTTCCAGTGCCAGGCTGAGAAGAATTCCTCTATGGGATTTAGAAAAGGTAAATATGGGGGTAGGTACAAAACTACAAATTGTGGATGGGTGGCAAACCAATTTTGGACCAGAACAGCCCGGTGAAAACTAACATTGTCCCATGTAACCACAAATCTAGCAGGCTCCTGATCTGGATCAGGGACAAGCATTTTGTAAATTTCATCCAGAAAAGTGAGCATATGGCCGGTGTTGTACGGTCCCAGTGTGACATTGTGATAGAGGACCTTGTTTTGAGTGATGGCAGCACACACAGTTACAGTATATTACCCCCACGCTGTCCAGGGACATTGGTAATTGCCCTCTGTCCTATTACATTTCTCCCGCGGCACCTGGTTTTGGTAAGGTTGAAGCCAACCTCATCCACATAAATAAATTAATGGCGAATTACATGGGCATCCATCTTCAATACTCTCTGTAACACACAAAACACTATACAGATGAGTAAATATGGTGTGTCTGGAAGTAGTGTTGCATACATACCTCTACAAAGTCATGTCACAGATTCTTGACCGTCAGAGTTTCTCTCAAATGACACCTTGTAAAGTTGTTTCACCGCCACTTGGTGCTGTTGGAGGATGCGTTGTATGGTCGACAGGCTTACAGCATTGATGTTGTTAAATATGGTGTCATTATTCAAGATAGGCTCTCTTATCTATCGAATCCTAATTGCATTGTTGGCCAAAACCATATTTATAATTGCAGTCTCTTGTACTTCTGTAAACAAGTGTCCTTGTCCTCCATTATGTCTTTGCCTTTCCACTCTGTACATAATTGAAACACAGTATGTGTTCAGCATAGGAACTGTAAACAATTTACAAAAAAAATTAATACAGCATGATAACCAACCTAATTCATTCAATGCATTAAATGGATGGCTTAGAGTTACAAATGTTTATGCAATACTATGCAGTCATACGTATTTTACTGTACATGCTAAATAGTCATTAGATAGTTGCTAGTGATGTGACGTTCAACACTGAGGCTTCGAAACATGAATCAAAAAAACGAAACATCTCACATTGAAGCGCTGTATTCGGAGCTTGATTCGTTTTGCTAAAAGCACGTGATCTATGACGTCTGAAGCTTCATTCGCCTGAAAACCATGTGACTGCTTCAGTATATGCTTCAAACGAAGCAAACCACAGCGCTGTGTCCTTTACATTATATTACATTAACATGCGTTTGCATTGATTTATTTTTATTCTAATTTATATATTATGGTCAAATGAACTTTGCCCATGCAATAACAGTCTAAGGACTGAGACAGAATTAACATTGACAGATCACAGATTTAATTCATGAGATTATGTTTGATTTATTTGAATTATTTTAGTGGCAGTACACCGACAACATTGAATGACTTTGACAATGGCCATTGTTTTTATACAATAAATTGAAACAAGGAATCAGTTGTAGAACCAGATGTGAAACCAGCAGCTGTAATTAATCACATCCCTTTGTTCATTTTTATGACCACTAGATGGCCACAGCATGAACCGTTTTAAAAAGCTTCGCGTAATGAACCTTTTTCCGATACAATTGGGTTGAAAGCTTCACTGGTTCAGAACGCTTCACTTCACCATCACTAATAGTTACATACCTGTTCTCATTTCTGAAGGTTCGAATTATGGCCGCCACTGTAAATCGACTCACGTTGGGCTGGACTCTCAGTCCAGCCTCTCTCATGGTAAAACCGTGGTTGATCACATGATCAACAAGTGTTGCCCTAATCTCATCAGAAATAGCTCTCCTTCCTTCTCTTCTTTGCCCTCATCCTCGTCTTCCTCTTCCTCCTACTCCTCTTGCTCTCTGTCCATTGTTGGCATCCATTGTTCAAAACAGGTAATCTGACCTTTGACCTATTTAGAGGCCTATACTACAGTAAAGCAGTGATTGGTTAGTGATCAGTTAAGCAATTAGTGTTTGTGAGGAGTGTGTGTTTGTGACCTGGTGAATAAGTGTAGAATTTTGATTGGTTGTGTTTGGAAAAGGAAAGCAAGTCACTTCCTGTTAGATTTTGTGTTTTAGGTAGAGAATTGTGTGTGGTGTTTTGAAAAAGTGTTTTATGCAATTGAAAACTGAGTCAAAGGCTGAGACATAGCTTATGGTTTTGGAGAATCGGTGTGTAGTTTTGCACTTTGAGTGAGAGGTTTGAAAAATCGTGTGACATGAAAATATTTTTTTGTGTAAGCAGTTGGAAAAACTGTAACATTACAATAAAAAGTAACGAGAGGAACGCCACCCAGCATAATGAAGTAAAATTATATATTTTAATTTGAAATATACTCAAGTAAGTTGAAATACCCATCTTACACATTTTCCAAAAATGTAATCAAGCAGGAGTAAATGGATGCCCCCCTCTGATTACAATACAAAGGGAACAAGAAGAAAGCTAAAGTCAATGCATATGCATGAACATTTAATGTCATTCAGTGGCATTTGCTTTTAAATGTATTGTCTTTTTATACAATTTGATATTCAGATGGCTGTTACTGTATAATGCCCCAACATCAGGCTCAGGTTCACAAAATATTACCAATAAATCCCCCAAATCCATAATTCCCAGCATTACGAATCAACATTCTGAAAATCAAAGAAAGCATTTGATCAAGGTCCCGGTATTTTACATTACATCTCCCAACTTGCCACAGGCTAACCATCATACCCAATGCATTAAAAAGCTGCTCAAACAGATTCTGTCAGATTTTCCGGAGCTTCCCATGCCTCCTATCATGACACATCTCCTTAGGGTTAGTCAAGAAGAAAATAACCCAAAACAAAAAACAGCTTTGCTTTTATGCTGCTCATGTGATGTTGATGTTTTTCTATTAGCTTTGGATTTCCCCCAGTGGCAAATGTTTCACATTGTCAGATTTTGACTGTTGTTGTTATGCTTTCATGTACAGCAGCAGCCCAAAAGATGTATCAGGAGCTGACAATCTCCCTTTGTTTATGTTTATAATGAAATGGCTGTCCTTGCAGGATGCCTGTGCGTGAGAACTTTATCAGTGCTGTGCATGTTGATTGGGACTAGCAGTGTTTGTGTTATCAGGACAGACATCCGGATAAAGCATTCAGTCAATCACTTCAGAAACATCTGGAGATAACTGTCTTATTGTTGATTTTCGTGCAAAAGTTTTATGCTGCTCTTATCTATCAACGACTTATCCACGACTGGTGTGAAATGGCATATTTTAGTATAGCTTTTATGCAGAATTCAAAGTTGTACAAAACTGCACAATGTAAAATATATGTATTATTTATCTCAGGAAAAAATACAACAAAAGTACAACAATTGTCACTGGAGTGGTACCCTTTCAGAATGCAATAGGCACCATTTAGGTTCTTATATGCCCCCTTTATATATATATATATCATGAAGTTCTTCCACACTGACTGAATCATCATTTCTCTTTGATCTTTGTCTTATACACAGAGACACTGTCATGTTAGAATAGAAAAGAGTCCTGTCCAAACTGTTGCTATGAAATTAGAATAATAAATTAGCACACAATTATCTAGAATATCATTATATGCTTAAAAATTAGGAGTTTAATTACTAAATTACTAAAATAATCAAACATTTAATTAAAAGGGGGTGACCCAATACTTTTGGCAATATAGTGTATATATAGGCTACAGTGTATATAGTATCTCACAGAAGTGAGTACACCCCTTATGTTTTTGTATATATTTTATTATATCTTTTCATGTGACAACACTGAATAAATGATACTTTGCTACAATGTAAAGTAGTGAGTGAACAGCTTATCCCCTTAAAATAACTCAACACACAGCCATTAATGTCTAAACCGCTAGCCATAAAAGTGAGTACACCGCTAAGAGAAAATGTCCAAATTTGACCCAAAGTGTCAATATTTTGTGTGGCCACCATTATTTTCCAGCACTGACTTAACCCTCTTGGGCATGGAGTTAATCAGAGCTTCACAGGTTGCCACTGGAGTCCTCTTCCACTCCTCCATGACGACATCACAGAGCTGGTGGATGTTAGAGACCTTGCGCTCCTCCACCTTCCGTTTGAGGATGCCGCACAGATTACCTTTACCCTTAGATACTTTATCAAGGTAGTGGTCATCTTGGAGGTGTGTTTGGGGTCGTTATCATGTTGTAATACTGCCCTGCGGCCCAGTCTCCGAAGGGAGGGGATCATGCTCTGCTTCAGTATGTCACAGTACATGTTGGCATTCATGGTTCCCTCGAATGAACTGTAGCTCCCCAGTGCCAGCAGCACTCATGCAGCCCCCGACCATGACACTCACCACCACCATGCTTGACTGTAGGCAAGACACACTTGTCTTTGTACTCCTCACCTGGGGCCGGATTCACAAAACATTCTTAAGAAAAAATGTATTCTTACTGCCATTTTCTTCTTATTTTTTAACTTAAGAAAAAAGTTACAAATATTAAGTATTCCCAAACATTCTTCTTAAGAATATTCTTAAGATAAGAATATAAGATAACTGTCGTAGATCCATAAAAGATCAGCTTTTTAATGAAATTATTATATTTTGTTATATATTTTTTATGTTAAATATGACACAATTATAAAACTTATAACATTTTGTAACTACTACAATGTTTTACTTGTATAAAATAGCATAGTTGGCTTATTAGATATTTGTGTTCCAGATGGAAATACTATGGGTTGTCAACAGGGAGAGAGCCAGAAAGGCCTCTTAGAGACAGAGCAGACCCTCTCACCCTTCCTCACCATGTTCTGCTTAGACTTTATAGGCTTCCAAGAAACTCAGTAATGTATCTTGCACACATTCTGAGAGATAATTCGCAGCAAAAAAAGGTAATCTCTCCTCAAACATTTGACACATTTAATTTTTTTCAAATAAAAATTGATTTTATTTTATTTTATTTATTTTTTATTTTATAGTAAATTATTACAATACAATTAAATTATTAAAATTCTGTCATAATATATATATATATTAAGATATATTTCTTGAACTACAATTCTGCAGAATAAATATTTGTGTGTAATGTATATAATAAATAGGCTAATATTTGTATATAATAAATAAATATTTGTTGAATTACTACAGTTTACGTTTCTTTATTTCTAGTGTTTGTCTCTCTATTTCCAGCCTCTCTCTCTCCATCTGAAGCAACTCCTCCTGAACTTTTCGTAGTGCAGCAACTTCTTTCAGCAGCTGGGTCTGTATGTCAATCATCTCTCCTCTGTGCGGATGCTTTTTGGCTTGGGAGTTTGGCACAGAGGAGTGTTGCCATCTAACAGGATCTGGGATAAATTCATCTCAGGCTCCAGGGGGGCCTTAAAACAAATAAATGTAACTTTCATGAAACATAAATGCAAATATATACTAATTATAAAATTCATGATGCACAGATTACCTCTTCAACTTCTCTCTCACCAGCAAGGTCCAATATGGAAGGAGAAACAACTGTTTCAAGGTCACTGCATAGTAAATAAACATTACCCTTGGCACCTGCTGACTTGTTTGATATAGGCCTATTGTGTTTGGGTTAAAATAACGTTAAAAGTTACAATTTATAATTAAGTTTTTAACAGTTAAACAAACATTAAATCCGGCTATTGTAGATAGCGTATGTACAGTAACTAGCAATGTTTAGTTAAAAAATACTACTAACTTATGTGAATAATAAAAACAATAAGCTGATGTTCACTGTACCTAAACAACTGGGATAACTGCTTACCTTCTTCTGTATCCACACCGGATTTGACGCCTGTCACCGCTGTATCTCCGATGACTGACAGAACCTTCTCTTCAAATGCATCCAGAATAATAGACGGTGATCCACCACCATCATTTTTTTTGCTTCCTTGATCTCGCTGCTCCTTTTTTTTAACAGCCAACTTTAAGTCTGCCCATTTCTTTTTCACCCCATCCACATCTCTAATGGAGTTGGCCACCGCTGAAACGGCCTCTGCCACCCGTTCCCATGTGCGTCGCTTGCTTTGCATCGATATACTGTTATCCAGTCTCCCAAGGAGTACTTTCTTCCTTGCGCTAATTTCCTCGATAAGAACCTCCATCTCTTGCCTAATGAAGTTTTTGTTTCTTTTCTTGTCGTCCATGTTAAATTAGCTGAGTAGTTTATGCTTTTCTGCGAGCAAATTTCTCCTTTGACGATTATTATTTTTAATAATACTTTTATTCAGCAAGGATGTGTTAAATGGATACAAAGTGATAGTAAAGATTTATATTGTTAGAAAATTTTATTTTATGAATTAATGCTGTTCTTTTTAGCTTTGTATTAGCCCAATCAAAACATCTAAGAAAAAAAGGTTCCAAAAAGTATTAAGCAGCACAACAGTTTCAACACTTATAATACATCTGAATATTATAATTTCAGAAAGATAATGTGACTCTGAAGACTGGAGTAATGATGCTGAAATTTCAGCTTTGCTTTACTGGAATACACTATATTTTAAAAGATATAAAAATAGAAATTGAAATAGCCTAAGAATTCACAATATTTGTGAATACAAAACATTTTGATCAAATAAATACAGCCTTGATGAGCATAAGTGACTCCATTAAAAAACAAGGTCAATTATTTATTACATAGGCCTAACATATTATAATATCAAAACAACTGAAGCATTTAAACTGAGATCTGTAAGTTAAATATTTTAGCCATATCACCCGCTAGCCCAAGACCGGTTGCCCGCTGAAGCTAAGCAGGGTTGAGCTGGTCAGTACCTGGATGGGAGACTCCTGGGAACACTAGGTTGCTGCTGGAAGAGGTGTTAGTGAGGCCAGCAGGGGGTGCCCACACTGTGGTCTGTGTAGGTCTTAACGCCCCAGTAAAGTGACGGGGACACTATACTGGAAAAAACCACCGTCCTTCGGATGAGACGTTAAACCCAGGTCCTGACTCTCTGTGGTCATTAAAAATCTCAGGATGTCTTTCAAAAAAGAGTAGGGGTGTAACCCCGGCATCCTGGCCAAATTTGCACATTGGACTCTGACCATCATGTCCTCCTAATAATCTCCATACACTGATTGGCTTCATCACTCTGTCTCCTCTCCACCAGTAAGCTGGTGTGTGGTGGGCATTCTGGCGCAATATGGCTGCCGTCGCATCATCCAGGTGGATGTTGCACACTCGTGGTGGATGAGGAAATTCCCCCCTTGTATGTAAAAGCACTTTGAATGCCTAGAAAAGCGCTATATAAATGTAATGAATTATTATTCTTATTAGCTGTCTAAACATCCCTATGAAGTACAGTTTGCAAAATACACTTGTGTATGACTGTAAATGTAGTTTTGTTACCATTTTGTGCCCATCCTCCGCTATTTCCAGCACTTAATCAAACCACTCTTCTTTAATACATGAGGACGTTTTATTGCACATGTCATTGTGTTGGATCTCGTTTCGAGCTATTTTGTCCGCTCATTGAAGTATTCGGCGACTCATTTGGCACACATCATTCTCTTTCTATGAAACCCGTAAACCGCATTCACCGGTTCTAACCCTATAGCGGTTTACCCGATCATTGCAATTCTTTCATATTAACTAGAATATAGTCAAATGGCTTGCCCAACACATTATTTCTCTGCGCGGTAGCGGTGGAAGACGTACACGACCACGTGCAGCTTAGAGGGAACATTGCATTCAGGTATTTTTTTTAATATAAGTACAATGTAAAAACATGTATGTACACAATAAGCACGTTGTACCAAATTATTAATGTAAATGTAATTATGTAGTAGTTAAGGCCTCCTAATATAAAGTGGGATATAAAAATAAAATAAATAAAAAAACGGGAGGAATCGGTGTGGAGGATTTCCTCTTATCAATTTAGCAAGGGAATTCTGCAATGGCAGATTATGCTCTCTTGTTCTGCATACTTGCTGCTCAATGCTGTTGGTCCAACATTCCCCTAAAAACTATACCTCGCCGGGGCCTTTTACACAGGTTACAAGCTGTGCTGGATAGTCATCTTGAAAATCTATCATCACAATGCTTCATTCAGTTGTCTATTCACATTTCATTTGGACATGAACCCCTTCCTTTAGCCCACGTAGTGGGCCATTTTGTTTGAGGTAATGCTGGTGATTTTATGCCCTCCAGCCCTTGTTGGTTCGTCTGCTGCTCCACACACTTTGAGTTCAGTTTGTAGCTTGGCTACATAAGAGGGAGAGATTTATAAAGCTGTTGATAAAATGCTCATTTTATTTATTGATGTATCACAGCTGTTATCGTTTTCCCTTTTTTTGTATTGCCCCGTCGAGTGTTGTGGACTCTGTTTCTTCTCGCGATAAAGCATTCTTAACGTGCTCCCGAACTAAAAGAATTTCACCGAAACATACACACACGCATACACACACACCAATGGATTTTACGGACATTTTCAATTGCATCTATACTTGTACATACTGTATATATTTTTTTTTCTGTGTCTTCTTGTATAATACACTCTAAGTTGGCATTTATTCCTTGTTTTGTTGGTTATTTATTGTGCCTGCATTCATTCGAACACACTGGTTAAAGAGTTAACAGAATCATTTTATTTGTGTAGCCTGTCTTATCTATGCTGAGCATTACAAGTTTCTAATAAATGTCTTACTTTTCTTGTAATTGTTCTCTATGGGACTATCCAGGCAACTGTATCAGAATCAGAATGAGCTTTATTGTTCAGGTATGTTTACACATTCAAGGAATTTGTTATAGTGACATAAGCCCCACAGTGCAACAGAATGAAAGGGACAGGACACAAACAACAAAATCAAAATATACAAATAGGTAATATGCAAAATGGCAAAAACACAATATACTATACAGACAATTATGTGTGAGGTCTGACATGTGCAAATGTGATTCTCTAGAGTGCTGGGCGATGGAGTCTTTTAATGTCTTTCAATGTCTTTCAAACCTTTCCACACTGAAGCAGAATCACTAGAAGATAATTTGTTCCAAAGCAAGAGTTGTACAGGCTTAGATTAATTCAGGCTCTACAGAAAAGTATATTGAGGCAAAATATCAATGATATGTTGTAGTCTGTTTGTTGATACTCTACTCTCATTGTGTGTTACAGAGCTAGATGGACAGCCACTCTGGGCGGGAGGTTACCAATTCCATCTCTCTACATATGGGGCCTTGCACTAGATGATTCAACTGTTGTCACCAATGCACCAATGCATCTTAACAACAAACTCTATCTATGTGTAGCCTTATCACATTGCCTCAGATATTATGTGGGAGATTGTGAGCTCTTAAGGCTGATTTATACTTCTGTACTTCTGATTTATCCTTTACTATGGCGCAGGCCTGTTCGTCTGTGTGTAGGCAACAGCGCAGGTTCGACGCAGAAGTATAAATTGGGCTTTAGTGGTCAAATTGGCTCTCAAAGAGTGGAGACTTTGGCTCGATGGAGTGGAGACTTTAAAATCATACTTTCTAAGTTCTTACTGAACATCAGCAGCTGTATGACCTCTTTATTAACTTCATCACAGGACTCCCACCATCCCAAGATAACACGCCTGCTGAACCATTAGCCTCTTTCAGCATCCCAGCAAAAGGCCGGATCTGAGGACGGATCATTTCCAAGAAGAAGTCCTAAGGGTCGTGTGCTCAGGATCGTGGGGGTGTGTCCCCCTGGGGAGGTGCGCAAAACATTTCAACAGATATTAGAGGTTCCTATCCCTCAGGGTGATTTATATTCTGGTGCATATAAATATGTGGGAGCAGATTTTCTGTCCAGACAAGCTGTGAAACACGGGGGTAATGGGAACTTCACCCTGAAGTAGCCAGTCAAATTTAGAAAATATTTTTCGAAGCAGAGGTGGACCTCTTTGCTTCACAGGAGACAGCATAATGTCCCTTCTACTTCTCTCTGAGTCCTCCAGTCTGGGGTCAGGACGCGGTGGCCCATAAGACTCCTATGTTAGAATACTGTTCATTGATTTCAGCTCAGTATTCAACACAATAATCCCACAATAGCTCATCAACAAACTATACCTGCTGTGCCTAAACACATCCCTCTGTAATTGGATCCTGGACTTTCTAACCAGAAGACCTCAGTCAGTCCGTGTCGGCCACAACCCATCAAGCACTACCACACTGAGCACAGGTGCCCTACAAGGCTATGTGCTCAGCCCGCTGCTCTTCACACTGCTGACCCACAACTGCACTGCCAAGTTCAGCTCCAACCACATCATCAAGTTTGCTGATGACACAACAGTTGTATGTCCCATCAGCAACAACAATGAAAAGCACGGCAGAGAGGAAGTGGTACAACTGGCTGAATGGTTTGGAACTAACAACCTGTTCCTCAATGTTGGGAAGACAAATGAGGTTGTAATGGACTTCATGAGAAACTCCACTGACCACCCCCTACAGAACATTGACAGCTTGACAATGGAGAGAGTCAACAGCACTACGTTCCTGGGGGTGCATACCACAGAAGATCTCACCAGGACCACCAACACCATGTCACTCTCCAATAAGGCACAACAACGCCTACACTTTCTCCGCCGGCTGAGAATAACAAATATTCCTCCACCCATCCTCACCACATTCTACAGGGTACCATTGAGAGTGTGCTGACCAGCTGCATCACTGTCTGGTATGGGAACTCTAGTGCAGTAGACCGCAAGACCGTTCAGAGGATGTGAACACAGCTACAAAGATCATTGGTGCCCCTCTCCCCTCCAACCTGGAAATTTTGCTTACACGATGCTCCAGAAAAGCCAACAGTCTCATGAAGGACCCCACCCATCTCTCCCATAGTCTCTTCCAGCTCCTACCATCAGGAAGACACTACAGGAGCATCAGAGCCCGCTCCGCTAGACTGTTCAAAAGCTTCCCCCCCCCAGGCTGTGAGAGCCCTGAACTCAAATCACCCCACCCCCTCTGAAACCACACACAAACCCACTACCTCCTGAAACATGTACCTTCTCCCCCCCTCCCAAACACCCCCCAATCTTACCTCATCAAAAAAAAAGAAAACTGTAAATGTTTCTTCTGCAAGTCGAAGTGTGCTACACACATGTGAGTGGGCCTGTACAAACCACCTGCAGTAACACTCTCCTCTATGAGCACTAGACACTTTTCACACACACTGCTGGGTGTACATAATCCAACAAAAGACTCAGTAACATATGTTTTTACATGCTCATGCATGTTCCCCAGCCAGCTGCTTGACTTACTATGTTTTGCTTTGCACATGTACAGGATTTATGTGAAGCATTTTTATAGTTTGTATACAGTTTTTTTTTATACATTACAGTATTTATAGTATATTTATAGTCTAAATCTGTCAGCAGGTTAGTTGCGTATAGGTCTTTACTGCTTTTACTTTTTACATATTACAATTTGCAACTAGACGGATGTCCTGTTACTTCATCTACAGTCAAAAATCTGAGTGTTATATTAAACAGCAACTAAATCCTATTCTCCATGCTATAAAAACAGCATTCTTCCATCTTAGAAACATTTCCAAGCTACGGAACATGTTAAGTGTTTCTGATGCAGAAAAGTTAGTTCATGCATTCATGACCTCTAGACTGGACTATTGTAATGCACTGCTAGGTGGTTGTCCTGCATCTTCAATAAACAAGCTACAGATAGTACAAAATACTGCGGCTAGAGTCCTTACCAGGTCAAGAAAATATGATCATATTACTCCAATCTTACAGTCTCTGCACTGGCTACCTATTAAGTTTCGTATCAGTTACAAAATATTATTACTGGCCTATAAGCCCTAAATGATTTAGCTCCTGCGTACCTAACTAATCTTTTATCACGCTACAATCCAACCCGCTCCCTAAGGAACAAAACTCTGGACTCTTGGTAGTACCTCGGATAGCAAAGTCCACTAAAGGAGGGAGAACTTTTTCATATCTGGCTCCTAAACTCTGGAATAGCCTTCCTGAAAACGTTCGGGGTTCAGACACACTCTCTCTGTTTAAATCTACATTAAAGACACATCTCTTTAGCCAAGCATTCATATAATGCATCTCATAACCTTACATCAATTATATCTGATCAAGCGCATATTATTATTCTTTAGCTTGGATTGAACAGATAATTATGCTTGGATGGAACAACAGCTACGTTAATTATGTCTCTCTTTGTTTCTCTGTAACTAGGAATTACACAAGCTTCAGTCTGGATCCAACCCTTAAATGATCCGAGATGACCAAACACCTGAGAAGAGATGATGCCAAACACTCGGAGGACCTCAGAGGAAGCCAACCATCAGAAAATATACAGAATTACCAAACTTTGCCATAAGTTAAATATATTACGTTTTTACAATATATAAATATATTGTGGAAACTTACTTTTCTGTAAAGCTGCTTTGCAATGATTGCATCGTAAAAAGTGACATTCAAATAAACTTGAATTGAATTACTTAATTGCTGTACATATTTATTTATGTTGCACCCTCGTCCTATCAGGCACAGCATTTTGTTCCACTGTATGTCCCCACATGTAATAGAATGACAATAAAGCTCAACTTGAACTTGGCCCAGACTGCATCTTTACACATTTCCCCCGATCGTTCTGCTTCCGGGAGTCCTGGCCATGGTCCATCAACAAGGGTCTCAGCTCTTACTGATACGCCCCCGTTGACCGACCAGAGTGTGGTTCTCAGGTCTAAAATCCCTCTAATATCGCCATGGGCAATTCTGATCAAGAGAGATTTCCTCTCTCAGTTGTAGGGGACAGTGTTTAATCTCTGGCCCGAGCTCTGGATCCTTCATATCTGGCCCTTGAGTGGGATCAACTAAGTGATGCTGGGCTTCCAGCCGACATTGTACAGACTATGTTAAGTGCTAGGACTCCTTCCACTAGAATAAGTTATGCCCTCAGATGGCGTGTTTTCAAAAGTTGGTGTATGACACACCATGCGGACCCAGTTCACTGCCAGGTTGTTTCAGTGCTGGGGTTCCTGCAAAAAAATAAAATAAAAAATGGTTCACAGGCTCATGTCCTGGTATTCTCAGTCAATGTGGCTGCCATTTCAGCTTGCCATGCTCTGGTTGATTAGATCTCTGTGGGAAAGTACCCTCTGGTCGCCCACTTAATTCGTGGAGCTAAACGGTTAAGGCCATCCACCAGAGCAACGGTCCCTTTGCAGGACGTAACTATAGTGCTCGAGGTTAGTCTAGAGTCAGTGCCTGTCAGGTTATTACTTCTCTGAAGATTATTTTGTACCTGCCTTTCATTTTCCCCTTTTGATCTGAGTTTTTTTCATGTTTTAGCATTCTTCGGATTTTTTTTTAATTTTAATTCAACTTTTACTTAAGTGCTGTGTTTGTCTACCCTTCTGGCTGCACCACCTGCTCTGTGGCTCATGGTATAAGAGGGTGTCATGGTATAGGAACAGATCCATAACTTGACAATTTTAGCATTGCCTGAAGCTGTTTATTTGCTGACTGAGGTTACAAAGAACTTGGTATCAATCCAATCCTACACTGCAACCTTTTTATTATGATGATTTGGCTGTATTATTTTTCTCCATTTATTTCTTTTAGACCAAAAAAGGACGTAATCATTATTTAGAAGTAGATTTGGCTGTGGGGTCCTGCCTTTATGTCCATTAATTTATCTTGTCAAACAGTAGACTCACGTTCTGAATTTTAATGCATACATTACTTTAGGAATTTATTGGATACTGATTCAGCAAAGCTCAAGTCTATGTCACATTTCACAGAAATACATTGATTTTATGTCAGCTTTGTTCCTAAATTTCACTATAGTTGTCTAATATAATGATATGCAGTCAAAGGCAATGAGAGGAAACCTCTGAAAGGCATTTTTGTTTCTGAATTAATACAACTAACACAGATCTTTTTAGAACAAGTGGTTAAGAAAAGTTTTTGGAATTTCAATAGAGAATTTATGAATTGTAGCTAATTAAATGGACAGGGTTTTAAACTGGACTTAGTCTGTGTGTTCATTGATTTACTACTGGGCAGAACTTATCAACCAAAAAAGTACATAGCCCCCCCCCCAAAAAAAATAAATAAAATAAAATAATAATAAGTATTATATAAATATACACACAGTATATGTGAATTCAGTTTATGTTCTGCAATAACATGAGTGTATTTTATTTATTTATATTTATTATTTAATGATTTTATATTTATTATTTACATAGCACCTAGTATGTAAAATAGCTGCTTGTGTGTGTATTCAGTCTGCAAGTTACAAAGCACAAATTCCATGCCACAGGGTGTTCAACTGAAAACACTTGTCTTAAATACCTCATTTTTAGTCCTGCCATTTTATCTGTGTACGTCATTTTACAAAGTGATTTTTGCTATGCTGAAAAAACAACAACTTCTAATGCCATAGTTGCCATAGATATAAAATATTTACAGCTGCTTATAAAGCTAACACACACTCTTAACAGCTGACCAATCACAAAAGCCTGGGCCAAATCAAATCAAATCAAATCACTTTTATTGTCACATCACCACAGCACAAGTGCCTTGGTGAGTGAAATTCTTATGAGCGTGCTCCAGACAGTGCAAAAAAACAACAGACAATTTACCTATGGACAGACAGTGCAAAAAAAACAACAGACAATTTACATATGGACAGACAGTGCAAAAAAACAACAAACAATTTACATATGGACAGACAGTGCAAAAAAACAGCAAACAGTTTACATATGGACAGACAGTGCAAAAAACAACAACAAACAATTTACATATGGACAGACAGTGCAAAAAAACAACAAACAATTTACATATGGACAGACAGTGCAAAAAACAACAAACAATTTACATATGGACAGACAGTGCAAAAAAACAACAACAAACAATTTACATATGGACAGACAGTGCAAAAAACAACAAACAATTTACATATGGACAGACAGTGCAAAAAAACAGCAAACAATTTACATATGGACAGACAGTGCAAAAAAACAACAACAACAATTTACATATGGACAGACAGTGCAAAAAAACAGCAACAATTTACATATGGACAGACAGTGCAAAAAAACAACAAACAATTTACATATGGACAGACAGTGCAAAAAAACAACAAACAATTTACATATGGACAGACAGTGCAAAAAAAACAACAGACAATTTACATATGGACAGACAGTGCAAAAAAACAACAAACAATTTACATATGGACAGACAGTGCAAAAAAACAACAAACAATTTACATATGGACAGACAGTGCAAAAAAACAGCAAACAGTTTACATATGGACAGACAGTGCAAAAAAAAACAACAGACAATTTACATATGGACAGACAGTGCAAAAAAAACAGCAAACAATTTACATATGGACAGACAGTGCAAAAAACAACAACAAACAATTTACATATGGACAGACAGTGCAAAAAAAACAGCAAACAATTTACATATGGACAGACAGTGCAAAAAAACAGCAAACAATTTACATATGGACAGACAGTGCAAAAAACAACAACAAACAATTTACATATGGACAGACAGTGCAAAAAAACAGCAAACAATTTACATATGGACAGACAGTGCAAAAAAACTGCACTGGAGCATTTACAGTGCTCCAGACAGTGCAAAAAAAAAAAAAAAAAAAATTAAAAACAGCAGTCAGGCCAGCAGACCAATAAGAGCAGACTTGGTTTTTAAAAAGACATGCTTTAAAAAGACAGGTACTAAAAGAAGTGTTTAAGGCAGAAAGTTAAAAGAGGTGCTACAGCAATATACTGCAGGGCTTGACATTAACACCCACCAAATGCAAGTGGATTTCAGCTGTGGTGAGTAACACAGTCACTATTACTAGCCACTCTGGCGGGCTGACTTTTATATACAGTAACAGAGCTCAACATTAATGCTTGTTTGGGACAAGTACATTTTTTGAAGGGGCAAGTGAAAGAAGATAATTTTCCTTGCCTGACTGATCATTTATGCAGTCTTGTGTCTCCTGAAAGATTAAATCTTTCAGATTTAGCCGCGGCCAGTGACTGACAGCTAATCTGACCTATTAGACAGCTCTGAATAGCGTAGCGTTATAGATAATCAGAGGTGCTTCATCCGAGCGCATATGATTTGAAGAGCTGTTTTGCCAAGATCGCGTCTCTGGTGTGCGTCTGGAACACACGACGATTGCTCAGCTTTGGGAGCACGCAGAAACGGGAACATTTGAAAGAAGAGATCCTAATCTAAAAGATAATATAGAGTTTGTGGCTGACTGAAGCAGTAGTAAGAGTAGGAACATGACAAAAACAAAGTTTGTGAAAAGGTGAGAAAAAAGACGCGATTATATTGAAGATAATTCGATCTGTGATTGTCACACAATGAAATCATCTATATAGTCAAAGTAAAAATACCCATTCTTAGGAAAAAAACTTTGCAATCGTTAGGCGAACATTTGTGTGTGGGACATATACAATTCTAAGCTTAATTTTACTGCTTTATGTATCATAAAACCTAAAGTTATGTATTTATTGTAAAGAAGAGGATCTAAGCTTTCAAATGAAACCATATATGGAAGGCTATGTAAATGAAGCATGAATTTTTGTTTTGTGATTGTTGGACCCGTATCCGGGTCCGCAGAGTTTAAGTAGCAAGCCCCTTAATCTCTGTAGCTCACAGGAGGCCTGGTGTCTTTCGCAGCATCTTCTGCCACAGACGGGGAATCAATCTGGATGAACGGTTAGTCCATCACACTCATTTAAGCACTCACTCACACATACAGACAATATAGGCAATTATCCAATTCATATGCCTATTAAGAATGACAGACAAGATTTAATAAGGTCCAATCACTTGTGTATTCTTTTTTTAACTTTAGAGAAGATAAGGTAACACTGTCATCACACACACAGTATAAGTAACTTTGTCGAATTCCAACCAGTGTGTTCTCCATGTTACTTGTGCCAAAACATCCCTGTTTATTTGTCAGCAAAGCAAGACTTCTGACTGTTCAAGGGCGTTTGTGAAGCTACATATTGTACTTCTGCTTTGTTGTATTCCTTCTCAAGTAGTCGTGTTGAGCCCAGACGTTTTTCTACTTTTTGGCAAAAGTATGCCACTTTTCTTATTGTACATGATTCTAGAAACTCCCTTATAATGAAAATATATTCGAGTCTGTGGCTGATGAAGGGCCAAGACTGGGAAAAACTCCAGCGAAAATAAATTTGCGATCCATGCTTCTTCATTTGTTATACAAACAATTATGCAAGCTACTGCTGCTGTTTAGCTGTGAAACACTGTATGACCTCATCATATCCAGTGACACTAATTATTGATTCTGGAAATCCCAGCCTGGGTTCTCCTGTCTTGTGTTTTGAACTCTTATTTGCACATTTTTGTTTCTGTGTTCCATTCTGTTTGCCTTTTGGTTCACTTCTCCTTGTTTCCTCGTTATCCTGTGCATATATATACCTATGTATTTACCTTGTTCACTGTCAGTCCTTGTTCTCTGTAGAAGTCTGTGTGCGCGTGTTTCTCCTGCTCTGTGTTTCCGGTGTCCCTGTGTTTTGTTTGTTCCTTTATTTAGTTAATAAACCCTGCTGTGACCCTAGTGTGACTTGTATAATACATTTTTTATTATTATTATTTTTATTACAAGTTGTATGCAAACTATTTTTCTTTACCTTTGAATCAGTTTTTGTTCAGTGATATTTAAGGAAGGTTAATGACTTATGAGCTAAGAGAAGCATTCGTCTTGCAATCTTTCTGACCACAGACACAAGCGTGTCTGTATGATTTGATCGGTGGTATGTCATGCATTTACACCAGCTTTATTAGAGAGTCTTAAATCAGGACAGGCATATCTGCTGAACCTCATCCATCTGTAGAATTAGATCTTCCACATAAACTCACACGCTAGTCCACTTAAGGTTATCTGTTTAGGACACAAAGTGTTAGTCGTATAAGATCTGCTATTAATGTTGTGTCTCTACTCTAGTGGTGCTTTTTCTGTTACCCAAGAGATACTGCTAAAACCATTCATCAATATTTATGTGCAGGTAATTATGCACGAATGAACGAATAAATACATTTAGTAAATACATGTTTGTTTTATTCATGAATTGTCTTTTATAAATGAATAAGGTTAAAATAAGCTAATGTTTTAAAAGATTTTTTAAATAAATACATGTTTTTTATCTTAAAAGGTCTTGTAGTGTCAGTTACAAATCTAATCACATTCTAAAATATATAAAGCAACTATTGCAATTTTTTTTGAAGAATACGAATAATAATAATTACTATCTACTTTCCTTTTTTTTTTTTTTTTTTTACTTTTCCTGGTTCCTCTCATTTTTGAAGGACATGAGTCTTAACAAGGCCCCTGTCTTGTTTCAGTTATATGATTATCATGGTATTGTGGACTGGTACAGCTGAGATAGCTGGTTATGAATGATTGAGTAATTAGCTGAGATAATGGAGTCACACTGTGATAACCTTAACAGAAGAATGAAGCATTATACTGAAAGGAGAAGCCCATGGAGATCCATCAGTGTAATAACTCAGGCCTGATCTGTCTGGTCAGAGCCACCTGTTCTCTTTTTGACAGGTGCATCCAGAATCATAATAATCACTCGTGGAGCCGTGGACTCCGTAAGTAACATGTAAATTGAACTTAAAGGCTTCGCCGTGTGTCTCTCAATGAAGGACAGCAAGAGCCTGTCAGAGCAGAAGGTTTTGAAATTCAATAAACATAGTGAATTCAACGGGGATAATAGCTCTGTCTTTCATGGATAACCTTTAATGAAAGCGGGTCTGCTGAATAAGAGACAAAAAGAGAGACCGGCAGAGAAAGGGCCCTGTTTGTGTTGGAGGGAATGCTCATCTTCTGTGCTAAACTGAAATGACAGCCAGGAACAAGATGAGCTGGAACTAGTGCCTGCTCTGCAGTTGCATGACAACAGGCTCCACGATTAAATGGAAACTATTTTACTGCTAAGAATAATACAATTTAAAAGGCTTGAATAATTTTTGAGCTGTATTCATAGATAAATTTGTGACAAGCACCAGAGGTCATAGCATGCATAAGTTAGTCTCATCTCGGTGAACACCGCCTGTCATAAAGACGGCTCGATCCTACATGAAACAGAGTTAAATGTTGCTGAACACTCCATGCTTTCTTTATTTCTTACATAATAAACTAGTTCCAGATTAATGTTATATTGCTATAATGTTATATTTATTTTGTATGCAGGGGCATCCGTGTGTATGTCAGAGTATGATAATCGCCATACCTTTGGACGCCCAGTAAATACTAAATATTTCACTATAAATAAAATGATAGAAATTATTAAATTAGCTATAAATTATTGATTTTTAAATACTAAAACAAAAGGGAAATAATAAAGGACTCTCTTATAGTGTTGATAAAAAAGCAAGCGTTTCCAAATCTTTATTTTGATTTTCAATACTTTGTAGACCACACATTGGGGTTTATATATGTAAATTATTGTTCTATAAAATTGAGAACGCTTTATTATCCCCTTATGCTTTTGTTTCTCCCCTATGTATTACTATGTTGGAGCCTAAATCTGTTAGTGTGAGATGTGCTTATGCTCATTACGTCAGTTGACACCCGGCAGCCCCAGAAGTGAGCGCTGATACACATGGATATATAGAGAGCTGATGGGATAATCAGGAGAGGCGCGCGTGGTTGGACTGGCGGTTGGGAATTGTTTGATTGGGAAAAACTCTTCTGGCTGTTCCTAAATGGCGATTGTTCCTGCTGTCTTGTTGTGGAGTATATCTTTTTGGTACATTTTTGCTTGGATTACTCACCTTTGAGGACTTGGAACAGTTGGACTAAAATAAAAGATTCTGCTGTCAGACATTGTATTTCAGCAGTGGTGGACAATGTACACAGATCAAGTACTTGAGTAAAAGTACAGATACGTATAATAAAATATTACTCCAGTAAAAGTACTGCATTTTCAATTTTACTCGAGTGAAAGTACAAAAGTACTCAATTTTTTATGTACTTAAGTAAAAAAGTACTGATAGACAGATTTATTTTGCAATTTTATATTAGCACATATTTTTATAATCCTACTGCCCAAAATACCTGGGTTTTTCCCAAAATAACCACTATATAGAGTCAAGATATATATTTTGTTGATATGGACTACATTGATGAGAGTGATGCTAGTAATGTTCACTGTGAAGCTTACACTGCCATGTACCTGAGAGAAAACAGATTTCACCATCTAATCTTCACCAGGAAGAGAAAAGTGTTTTAGAACTTGTTGTTTTGCAGAACGTCAGTTATATATGGCATGAGAATTAGGCCTGAAATTAGGAAGAACATTTTAAGGAAAATCTAATTATATTTTCATAATGATTTTTTTTTCTTCTCAAACCTTGTCTGTGGTGTAAAAACACCCCTGACCCAATGCCCCCAGAGGGCATCACTTCCCACTCTGATAATTACTGTAGTTATGTTCTGAACATCTCATCCTTTCTTTTTCCCTCAGATGGAATCTATCTAGGTGGCTGAATAAAGATATTTGGACTTTATATCTAAACATTTCCTCAACTTAGCACCAGCAAGCTTGTTAGCTAGACAGCTAGCATCAGCTAACAATATTTACTTATTTTCAGTATGGTTATGAATAAATATTCATATCTGTCTACTCGAGTAGTTGATCTAAACAATATAAAAATGTATACTGTTGATAAACAATATAAAAACAGACGTCACATAGGTCTAAATGCGTAGCATTTAAAAAAAAACTGCTAACGTTACAACAGCGGGGAATATGAACGTGCATGAGTTATTTTATTTAATCGGTGTTATTTTAATGTTTTGTTGTTTGACCTAAAACATAACGTTAGAGACACTGATGTTGATCTGTCTGCATTCAAGCATTTCAGTGGGCTTAAATAGATCACAGCAGATTTAGTTCACAAACAACTGACAGTTTTGACCTAAATATTATTTTCAGTTACAATAATGAATCCTAAAATTTGACATTAGTAACTTACTTTTCACAGCATCAGTAGCGCGCTGCTCACGAGATCTCCCGGTTCTTTACTCGTGAGTTCAGTTCACTAAAGAAGACTCGCTCTAAACGGTTCATTTGAATCAGTGAGTTTTCGACTCAAGAACAGCTGCAATCGGATCATTGCAATTCGTGAATGAATCGTTTGTTGCGATTTGTGAACCGAGGTTCATTGAAAAGAATCAGTTTGTTCATGAATCAGACACCGCTTCTGCGTCTCGGAGCACGTGATGTATTATAAGGAGTAACGATATGTTTTATGAAATGTAGTGAAGTAAAAAGTACGATCTTATGCTTTGGAATGTAGTGAAGTAAAAAGTACGATCTTATGCTTTGGAATGTAGTAAAGTAAAAGTTACTCAAAATAAAACTACTCCAGTAAAGTACAGATACTTGAAAAATGTACTTAAGTACAGTAACGAAGTAGTTTTACTTCGTTACTGACCACCACTGTATTTCAGTGAGACTGATCTTTTATTCACTCAATGCGCTGGACTATTTACACACACCCACATTTAGTAGCGTGTTAGAACTTTGCATTTTAAAATAAACTTCTAAATATCTGTTCAGTGGTCCCCATAACAGATGATACACTATAGTAATTGTGGTGCTTCTAATTAAGTGATAAAGATCATTTTCAAATGTTGTACTAAGTAAAAATTCTCATTTTTGAACTAAAAAATGTGAAACACTTCATGTTTTACTACCAAATTATATGTAATATCTAATTCCCATTCATATTGAACTTACACCGGAAAGGTTTCCATGACATCTTGCGAGATCTCACAGTTGATTTCCAGAACATGATGCATTATGGGATATGCTTATTCTCTGAAACATTATTCAAGCTATTCAAGAAGTGTTTTAAAGACCTGTCTCAAGCACTAATTTCCTGTTGCACAAGTGGCTAAGAGCACAAGTGGGATTTTGGACAGGCCCTTGGTATTTCTTTTTAATAAGTAATTGTATAGCCACCATTAAAAAAGGTAATCTATATACACTGAACAAAATTATAAATTTAACTCTTTTGTTTTTGCCCCCATTTTTCATGAGCTGAACTCAAAGATCTAAGACTTTTTCTATGTACACAAAAGGCCCATTTATCTCAAATATTGTTCACAAATCTGTCTAAATCTGTGTTAGTGAACGAGATAATCCATCCACCTCACAGGTGTGGCGTATCAAGATGCTGATTAGACAGCATGATTATTGCACAGGTGTGCCTTAGGCTGGCCACAATAAAAGGCCACTCTAAATGTGCAGTTTTATCACACAGCACAATGGCACAGAAGTCGCAAGTTTTGAGGGAGCATGCAATTGGCATGCTGACTGCAGGAATGTCCACCAGAGCCGTTGCCCGTGAATTTAATGTTCATTTCTCTACAATAAGCCGTCTCCAAAGGCATTTCAGAGAATTTGGCAGGACATCCAACCGGCCTCACAACCGCAGACCATGTGTAACCACACCAGCCCAAGACCTCCACATCCAGCATCTTCACCTCCAAGATCGTCTGAGACCAGCCACCCGGACAGCTGCTGCAACAATCGGTTTGCATAACCAAAGAACTTCTGCACACACTGTCAGAAACCGTCTCAGGGAAGCTAATCTGCATGCTCGTTGTCCTCATCAGGGTCTCGACCTGACCGCAGTTCGTCGTCGTAACCGACTTGAGTGGGCAAATGCTCACATTTGATGGCGTCTGGCACTTTGGAGAGGTGGTCTCTTCATGGATGAATCTCAGTTTTCACTGTACAGGGTAGATGGCAGAGAGCGTGCATGGCATCTTGTGGGTGAGCATTATCAACTCTGAATGACGGATAGTAAAGCCCAAAGTGTCTTCTTTCCAAAGACACCAAACAATAAGTGTATGTAGCACACTGAAGTCAGCAACTGTTATCATTTTAATTTAGGTAGGTCTTTTTCAATTGCGAGTCCCAAAATGGGGAGTGCTGTTTAACAGGTTAACTTGTGCATTTAATACCCATGTGTTTGCCTGGTTCTTTGTCTGATGTTGTCCTTAATGGCTGACACGTGGGCCCATGTCATTTGCCTTGTTTCTTGCCAAGTCTGCCCTATTTATTGCCATGCCTGGCTTTACTTTGCTTTTGTTTAAATAAATGTTTACTACAGCACTTGAATTTTCTTCTCTTTTGACCATGTGTTACAGAAGGTAATTGAGAACCCCATAACATTTGAAGAAATAACAGGAGTCATTAAAAAAACATAAGAAAAATAAGAGGCCCGGGACAGATTGGTAAACAAATTAGTTTATTAAGCATTTAGTGACATTGAAAGCCCTTTATTAGAAAGAACATACGTGCATATTACAGAAACAGGTGAAATAAAGAGGCAATAATTTCAGTCATTTATAAAGACGGGAAGCAACCCCAGTTGCCCTCTTTAACACACATTTCAAATTGCTAACTTATAAACTGGCTAAGCATATTGTAACGAATCTGGCCTCTTTGGTTCCCCCGAGATCGTCACCAGAGGTCACCATCACCCGAGTATTGACTTCTCTCTCCGAACTCCATTTCTCATCATCCTGTACCATATCTCTGATTGCTAGTTCACCTGATGCTCATCTATGGGACTACTTAAGCCACACTCACACTCATCGCAAAGTCTTTTATTGCCCCATCTGACATTTCTGAGCGTTCTCATCTTTCTCTGTTTGATCATTGTGTTTTGACTCTGGACTGTTTCTCTCGTTTTTGGACCCTCTTGCCTGCTTTGATACTCTTGTCTCTCCTCTGATATCCCTGTTGCTGTTACCGACCACTGACTGTACGACTGTGCTAACTCATATTAAAGCTGCAAATTTATCCCCACTCTGTTGACTCATCATTACACTTATAAAGAGAATATATGCATATCTGATAAATCCAGAACAAACCCAATCTATGAGGCCATTTTACAGGATAATATCCATAGGCTACTCAATATTATGCCACACAGTTCTTTTCAACATCTACCCCGTATGGCACTAATGTTAGATGCGGAGAAAACATCCAATCGTGTATCTTTTTGGTTTATGGTGCTAGAAAAATTCGGATTTGGCCCTAAATTCATTTAGTGGAACATTAAATGTTTTACACAGGCCCACAGAATATAGTCAGAGTCATATGTTTCAGATCCACTAAGCTCAAACCCGATATTATCGGTGGAAATTGAACAATATGGAAAGTTATCTGGAAACAAATTTAATGTGAATAATTCTGAAGCACTAGTTCTAAATGCACACATTTCCCCTCATATTAAAGCATATTTTAATTTTAGATGGCCAAAAGAAGGCATAATGCACTTGGGAACAAAAATCCTCCCAAATTTAGATAAGCTACTGTATGTGAGGCCAACTACATTAAGTGATTTGGACAGGTGGTGCTGCCCCTCTCTATGGCTGGAAAAATGAATCTCCTTCCCAGATTGCGGTTTCTGTTCCAGGTATCACCACTTACACATCCAAGATCCATGTTTTCACTGTTGGACAGATTAACTTCCAGATTTATATGGCAGGGAAGACGTCCCAGAATGAGATACAAAGTTAAGCAGCAACCAAAAAAATAATAATTATAATAATAATAACCCACAGGGAGGCTGGGCTCTTCACACTTATAGATGTTCCTGGTTAGCATGTCAATTGAGAGCCATGACAGAGTGAGTATAAGATAGGTCTGATACAATATCGTTAGAAATAGAGAAGACAAAGTGCTATTGTGTGCCATTGTCAGTTATCCCCATTTGTGAAGAAAAGAGCTGGAATAGCAGTTTAGAGAGACGGATAATGACAATTATTTTAGCATGGAGAGAAGAGCAGCGAAACTGGAGATGCTGCCCTGTCAGACATGTCATACTTAAAGAACTGTATAATGTACATTTTATTCATCAGCTTCTTGATGGTAATACATTGAAAACAGATGGGACTAGAGTTTGGTTTACCAGGAGCCAACTTTTACCGATATCTTCCATTTAGACATTTTATTTTCAAACACCTAAATTCAAAAGGAATTCTAAACCTAAACAATTATCACCAATAGAACAATATTTGAAAACAATTCACCTTAAGAAGTTTACCGGTAAACTGGTATCTACTATATACCAGGCCTTGTCTCACATGGAAAAAAGATCCACTTGAGCATGTTAGGCACAAATGAGAAAATGAGCTTAGTATGGTAATAAATGAGAAGTTTTGAGAAATATTTTCATTGACTTGCATAAAGTCACAAGTTCAGTTAAATGAAGGGAATCCAGCTGGGAACGCTCAGTCTGATTCTTTAGAACAGCATCAGTGGTCTCCATGATGCACTTCAACCAAAAGGCTCATTGCTGGAGAGACTGTGGAAAGGCTTTGGCCAATCACACACGTACAGTATATTTTGGACTTTCCGTAAACTAAACAGTTTTTGGAATGTGGTATTTGATATTGCAGAGAAATGATTGTTCATAAAATTAAATAGAGACCCATGGTGGCTATTCTTGGGGTGAGTATAAAAGATGTGAAATCTATAGAGGGGAAATATATACTCCAAATACTCTTTCTAAGTGCAAAAAAAGGTGTGTGTGTGTGTGTGTGTGTGTGTGTGTGTAAATATACAGAGCTGGGTAGATTACTTACAAACTGTAATCCGTTACTGATTCAAGATTAGAGTACATAACAAAAATTGTAGTCAGTAATATAATCTGTTACATTAAATATTTTAGGTAATATAATCACATTACTTTTGGATTACTTTTTACTTAACTTGTTTATCACATCAATTTAAATAGTATTATCTTGTACCATAAGGATGCAAAAAGTAAGAAAACTTGTTCCATTCGTTGCAGGGGCATCAGTTTGTGTTGAAAAGTGGTGGGGACAAAAATTCAGATGAAAAAACATTACAGCAGGACAGGAAAAATATTGAATAACGGCGCATCAAAAATGGGCATAGCGTAGGCCAGTCAACAACACGAAAATACTCAGCATAAAACCCTCAACAATGTCGACTGCACATGTAACAGTCCCTGCAACACCAACTCAACAGAACAGTGCCAAAGCATCAGAGGGTGACACGGGAGTGAATTCTCAAACTTCTCCCGTCCCACTCCCACAAAAATGAATCTCTTCCCGTCCCGTTCCACTCCCGGAAGAATGACTCCCATTCCCTCCCACTCCCGTGTTGTTGTTTTTTTGCCGATAACTGTCAATTACAGTAAAAATATAGAACAGATCACAGCGTGCCCACCTTATTAGTTGAATAAAAACCCCAAATGTCGTTTTTTGTTATTATATTGAACTGAAAGCCATCTTATGCACAGTGTTGCACAGATTAAATTTCATGTAAATCATCCATGCTAACACACACGTCTTCTATTTTTATTTTTTAGACATTTCACTCTCTATAGATATATTTTTCAAAGACGGAGTTTCTCGCTCAAGTTCACATGAGACCTAAAGCGCATCCTGTTTGCTTAAAAGCGCAACGTTTCGTTGTTATTCTGAGTGCACACAAATAAACGTAGAGTCTTTACAGATTCGAAAGATGTATTAGGCTACTTTTATCTGTATGACCAAGAATGACGGAGATTTTAAGAGCAAGTGAGCGCACCGGAGCCTGTCCTGCAGCAAACGCGCTTCCACTCTCTTCTACAACGAATTTCGTTGTAATTTTCAACATGAAGTGCATTAAATCTTATATTATATCAAAGTTCCCCGAACTAGAGTTTGTAAAGGAACTGCAGGTTGTTGTGAGTTTAATGAAAAGCTGACAATTAATTACATAAAAAAATAAAATACAATTAAAATAAATCATTTTAAAACAAACTCCCCTTCGAAGAAAGTCTCTTCACTCGGCAGTTATATTTGCAACGCCTCCGGGCAGCTCGTACAAGACCTATCTTAATGAATGGAGGAATCCTGAAATCTCAAAAACTGCTCGTTGAACGACATATGTCAAATTAGCAACAAAAAATCTGAAATGATTTGCCCCCTGAATGTTGTTTCTTATTCTAAATAGCATTTAAAAGCTTATTTTTCAGGCTATGCCAGCCAGTGTTCATGCGGAGTCATAACATGCTTACACAGCGCATGTGCATCTAGTCAGGTTTCTATGGGAAATTGCCTCTTTCATTCAGAAGGTGGGACTATTCCTCCATATTGTGCATTGCAGTTTATCCCAGGTACAGGATCATAGGTATCATAGGTACAGGAGTGAACCGTCTTTGTATTTCTATGGTCTTTCTTATAAATAAACACATACTAAAAAATATGAAATATTTGGATTTACCTGCATGCCATGTGATCATTAATCAACATCAAAGAAAACGTGAACATGCAGATGTGATGCTTATTGAAATAATTATTTTAATATCTCAGGGTACTTAAAGCAGATATATTTGTTGAATAAGGAATAGATGACAAAAAGTTTTGGAATGCCTGCACTACATGTAACTAAGAAATAATGTGAATTTGTGCATTTTAATTAGTTATAATTACCAATACATGGTTAATTCAAATAAAAATGAATGTGTTCATGTGTAGTTGATGCAATGTTGAAACCCTTCTTAAACCTGAAATGATTTTTGTAAATCCAGTGCTCAAAGGCTATTTTATCTTTGTGTGTATGTCCACATTACTGGACTATAGATACACATATTATATATGTATATAATCGGTAGGATATTTTAGAAATTAAATTTAAAAGATGAAAAAGAGAAATTGGGGAGAATAAATTAATTATGAATAATTTATTGCTATTGTGTGAATATGTAATCATGTAATCAATAAAAAAAGTAACTGTAGTCTGATTACGAGTATTTTAAAAAGTAACTTACTCTTTAAATGCAAGTACTTAATTTTTGGAATCTGATTACGTAATCCAGATTACATGTAATCAGTTACTACTCAGCTCTATATATACACAAAAAATACCCGATTCCAAAAAAGTTGGGACACTGTACTAATTGTGAATAAAAACAGAATGCAATGATGTGGAAGTTTCAAATTTCAATATTTTATTCAGAATACAACATAGATGACATATCAAATGTTTAAACTGAGAAAATGTATAATTTTAAGGGAAAAATAAGTTTATTTTAAATTTCATGGCATCAACATCTCAAAAAGTTGGGACAAGGCCATGTTTACCACTGTGTGGCATCCCCTCTTCTTTTTATAACAGTCTGCAAACGTCTGGGGACTGAGGAGACAAGTTGCTCAAGTTTAGGAATAGGAATGTTGTCCCATTCTTGTCTAATACAGGCTTCTAGTTGCTCAACTGTCTTAGGTCTTCTTTGTCGCATCTTCCTCTTTATGATGCGCCAAATGTTTTCTATGGGTGAAAGATCTGGACTGCAGGCTGGCCATTTCAGTACCCGGATCCTCCTTCTACGCAGCCATGATGTTGTAATTGATGCAGTATGTGGTCTGGCATTGTCATGTTGGAAAATGCAAGGTCTTCCCTGAAAGAGACGACGTCTGGATGGGAGCATATGTTGTTCTAGAACTTGGATATACCTTTCAGCATTGATGGTGCCTTTCCAGATGTGTAAGCTGCCCATACCACACGCACTCATGCAACCCCATACCATCAGAGATGCAGGCTTCTGAACTGAGTGCTGATAACAACTTGGGTTGTCCTTGTCCTCTTTAGTCCGGATGACATGGCGTCCCAGTTTTCCAAACAGAACTTCAAATTTTGATTTGTCTGACCACAGAACAGTTTTCCACTTTGCCACAGTCCATTTTAAATGAGCCTTGGCCCAGAGAAAACGCCTGCGCTTCTGGATCATGTTTAGATATGGCTTCTTTTTTGACCTATAGAGTTTTAGCCGGCAACGGCGAATGGCACGATGGATTGTGTTCACCGACAATGTTTTCTGGAAGTATTCCTGAGCCCATGTTGTGATTTCCATTACAGTAGCATTCCTGTATGTGATGCAGTGCCGTCTAAGGGCCCGAAGATCACGGGCATCCAGTATGGTTTTCCGGCCTTGACCCTTACGCACAGAGATTGTTCCAGATTCTCTGAATCTTTGGATGATATTATGCACTGTAGATGATGATAACTTCAAACTCTTTGCAATTTTTCTCTGAGAAACTCCTTTCTGATATTGCTCCACTATTTTTCGCCTGCAGCATTGGGGGAATTGGTGATCCTCTTCCCATCTTGACTTCTGAGAGACACTGCCACTCTGAGAGGCTCTTTTTATACCCAATCATGTTGCCAATTGACCTAATAAGTTGCGAATTGGTCCTCCAACTGTTCCTTATATGTACATTTAACTTTTCCGGCCTCTTATTGCTACCTGTCCCAACTTTTTTGGGATGTGTAGCTCTCATGAAATCCAAAATGAGCCAATATTTGGCATGACATTTCAAAATGTCTCATTTTGAACATTTGATATGTTATCTATATTCTATTGTGAATAAAATAAGTTTATGAGATTTGTAAATTATTGCATTCCTTTTATTCACAATTTGTACAGTGTCCCAACTTTTTTGGAATCGGGTTTGTATATGAACTATATCCATATAATTTAATAAAAATGATGTTGGGAAAAAAAAGCCATGACCCCTTTAAGACTGAATGAGCAAAGATTTGGATAAAATGTACTATTGAAGCAAATAGCTACAGTAAGAGTATTCAAGATCTCTTAACTGTGATGTTGAACAGTGTTTTGAAGGGACGTCAAACTGCACACTGCACTTTAAACCCCATCATATAAATAGTGTTTGAAGTGAGAGATTTATGGTTTAATCACATCACAGGGTAAACATATTAGCATTTGCTTCAGACACAAGAGGGCACACAGCTAGAGGTGCTCATCTCTGATAAATGCCAAATGGAGATCTGCTCGTTCATCTTGTTATCGTTTGTCTGTCATCCATGTCTTGCAAGCTGTGTGATGGATGATGTGACAACAACACAACAGGCATCACATCTCCTAATTGATCACCACAGAAGCATTTACACAGCAAGACAGCCCATGCCTCTTTGCTGCAAACTATAGCAATTCAAGTCTGAAAGAGTGCATTATTATTCACCTTTATTGATCCATTTTATATCTACTGTTGCATTGCCCATTTCTCTGAGTTGTGCACCGGCTGGAAGACAGTTGGGGATGATTGCATCAAAGTGCCACTTTCCCATACCTTGGAAGAATATTAATTTAACTTTCTCCGTTTGAATTGATGCAATCGTTTGCTTCTCTCTGCTGGATGCTGCATTGTTAATGTCATTGCGCTCTCTGGAATATGACACTTCTTGCACAATATCTTTGAACATGTTATTCAAATATCCATAAAAACTCATCTTCGCTGATTGGTTGAGAGAGTTTTTGTTTTTTACAGAGCAAATATGTACTCAACTAGATTAACATTTCTCTCAGTGGTGCAAGATATTTTGGCAACTAAACAGCATGTGTTGAATGCGGCTACAATAAAAGACTACTCCTCCAGGTAAAAATAAAAACATGAGTATATTTTCTAGAGTATAGAGTACTAGAGTATATTTTCTGATCAAAATCTGATTGATGCTTGACCGTGCAAAACTCACCGTTACAATACTAGAGAGCTGTGGGTAGTTCCTACAGTGTTTTCTGGTTTTCAATATGTTGTTACGCAAAGTCAGTATTTGTATCTGTATCAATGGTGAAATTATTTGTGTCAGTGTTTGGGTGAAACCAAATGAGGACAAGGCTGCCCTGTTGAAAAAACAGGATATGCTTGCCAGGTATGTTTTGAAACATGACAGCTGGTTTGAGCTGGTCAGGAGCTGGTTTAAGCTGGTCAAGTGCTGGTCATGTGCTGGAGATAGTTGCTTAGGACCAGCACGTGATCAGCTAAGGACCTGCTTAAACCAGCACATGACCAGTTAAGGACCTGCTTAAACCAGCACGTGACCAGCTAAGGACCTGCTTAAACCAGCACGTGATCAGCTAAGGACCTGCTTAAACCAGCACATGACCAGTTAAGGACCTGCTTAAACCAGCACGTGACCAGCTAAGGACCTGCTTAAACCAGTACGGGATCAGCTAAGGACCAGCTTAAACCAGCACGGGATCAGCTAAGGACCTGCTTAAACCAGCACGTGATCAGCTAAGGACCAGCTTAAACCAGCACATGACCAGCTAAGGACCTGCTTAAACCAGCACGCGATCAGCTAAGGACCAGCTTAAACCAGCACGTGATCAGCTAAGGACCTGCTTAAACCAGCACACGATCAGCTAAGGACCAGCTTAAACCAGCACGTGATCAGCTAAGGACCAGCACGTGACCAGCTAAGGACCTGCTTAAACCAGCACACGACCAGCTAAGGACCTGCTTAAACCAGCACGTGACCAGCTAAGGACCTGCTTAAACCAGTACGGGATCAGCTAAGGACCAGCTTAAACCAGCACATGACCAGTTAAGGACCAGCTTAAACCAGCACGTGATCAGCTAAGGACCTGCTTAAACCAGCACGTGATCAGCTAAGGACCTGCTTAAACCAGTACGGGATCAGCTAAGGACCAGCTTAAACCAGCACGGGATCAGCTAAGGACCTGCTTAAACCAGCACACGACCAGCTAAGGACCTGCTTAAACCAGCACACGATCAGCTAAGGACCAGCTTAAACCAGCACACGACCAGCTAAGGACCTGCTTAAACCAGCACACGATCAGCTAAGGACCAGCTTAAACCAGCACGTGATCAGCTAAGGACCAGCTTAAACCAGCACATGACCAGCTAAGGACCTGCTTAAACCAGCACATGACCAGCTAACGACCTGCTTAAACCAGCACACGATCAGCTAAGGACCAGCTTAAACCAGCACAAGACCAGCTAAGGACCTGCTTAAACCAGCACATGACCAGCTAAGGACCAGCTTAAACCAGCACATGACCAGCTAAGGACCTGCTTAAACCAGCACATGACCAGCTTAAACCAGCACATGACCAGCTAAGGACCTGTTTAAACCAGCACATGACCAGCTAAGGACCTGCTTAAACCAGCACATGACCAGCTAAGGACCCGCTTAAACCAGCACATGACCAGCTAAGGACCCGCTTAAACCAGCACATGACCAGCTAAGGACCCGCTTAAACCAGCACATGACCAGCTAAGGACCTGTTTAAATCAGCACATGACCAGTTAAGGACCAGCTTAAACCAGCACACGATCAGCTAAGGACCTGCTTAAACCAGCACACGACCAGCTAAGGACCTGCTTAAACCAGCACACGACCAGCTAAGGACCTGCTTAAACCAGCACACGATCAGCTAAGGACCTGCTTAAACCAGCACACGACCAGCTAAGGACCTGCTTAAACCAGCACACGACCAGCTAAGGACCTGCTTAAACCAGCACACGACCAGCTAAGGACCTGCTTAAACCAGCACACGACCAGCTAAGGACCTGCTTAAACCAGCACACGACCAGCTAAGGACCTGCTTAAACCAGCACACGATCAGCTAAGGACCTGCTTAAACCAGCACATGACCAGCTAAGGACCTGCTTAAACCAGCACACGACCAGCTAAGGACCTGCTTAAACCAGCACACGACCAGCTAAGGACCTGCTTAAACCAGCACATAACCAGCTAAGGACCTGCTTAAACCAGCACATGACCAGCTAAGGACCTGCTTAAACCAGCACATGACCAGCTAAGGACCTGCTTAAACCAGCACACGACCAGCTAAGGACCTGCTTAAACCAGCACATGACCAGCTAAGGACCTGCTTAAACCAGCACGCGATCAGCTAAGGACCTGCTTAAACCAGCACGTGATCAGCTAAGGACCTGCTTAAACCAGCACATGACCAGCTAAGGACCAGCACATGACCAGCTAAGGACCTGCTTAAACCAGCACATGACCAGCTAAGGACCTGCTTAAACCAGCACATGACCAGCTAAGGACCTGCTTAAACCAGCACATGACCAGCTAAGGACCTGCTTAAACCAGCACATGACCAGCTTAAACCAGCACATGACCAGCTTAAACCAGCACATGACCAGCTAAGGACCTGTTTAAACCAGCACATGACCAGCTAAGGACCTGCTTAAACCAGCACATGACCAGCTAAGGACCTGCTTAAACCAGCACGTGATCAGCTAAGGACCTGCTTAAACCAGCACGTGATCAGCTAAGGACCTGCTTAAACCAGCACGTGATCAGCTAAGGACCTGCTTAAACCAGCACGTGATCAGCTAAGGACCTGCTTAAACCAGCACGTGATCAGCTAAGGACCAGCTTAAACCAGCACACGATCAGGTAAGGACCTGCTTAAACCAGCACACGACCAGCTAAGGACCTGCTTAAACCAGCACACGACCAGCTAAGGACCTGCTTAAACCAGCACACGACCAGCTAAGGACCTGCTTAAACCAGCACATGACCAGCTTAAACCAGCACATGACCAGCTTAAACCAGCACATGACCAGCTAAGGACCTGCTTAAACCAGCACATGACCAGCTAAGGACCTGCTTAAACCAGCACATGACCAGCTTAAACCAGCACATGACCAGCTAAGGACCCGTTTAAACCAGCACATGACCAGCTAAGGACCTGCTTAAACCAGCACATGACCAGCTAAGGACCTGCTTAAACCAGCACGTGATCAGCTAAGGACCTGCTTAAACCAGCACGTGATCAGCTAAGGACCAGCTGAAACATGCAGCCATTCTTCAAAACATACCTAATCGGCATATGCTGTTTTTTTCAACAGGGTGAAACCAGAAATCGGTCTAAACCACATGAAAAGCCCATTTTAGATGCAATTTTGTTCCATTCAGCGTTAAGATTTATAAAATATACCTTATCGCAGTGGTCTCAAACTCAGTTCCTGGAGTGCCAAAGCTCTGTTGAGTTTAGTTCCAACCAGCTCTTATTCTCACCTGCTTGGAAATTTCTAGCGATCCTGAAGAGCTTGATTAGCTGGATCAGGAGGGTTTGATTAGGACTGGAGCTAAACTGTGCAGAGCTGTGGCCCTCCAGGAATTGAGTTTGATACCAAGGCCTAATATGTTTCATATAATTATTTATTTTTGTTTATCACAACATTTCTGTAAATATATTTAATAATTAACTACAACAATAATCATTCAAATATATTTAAATAATTAAGACAATAACATTAAATAATACTAATTATTCGACGTCAGATCTGAACAACTGACTACAGGGGCATGTTCAAGCTCAGACGTTTGGGCTCAGGTGCCCAAGGTTTTGCTACTGTTTCTGGATCGAACGACATGTTTCCTGGAAACGGTGTGCAACGGGGTTTGAGAAATGTTTTCTCTTGTTTGGTGGGTGTGTAAAAAATGTCAGCCCAATAAGCAGCAACATGTATACAAACCACGTGGTATTAAATCGCACAATGTGTCCAAGTGAAGTCGTTCACAAATGTGTCCGCTGCAGCTCGGTATACGCTACAATTGAAGATATTAGAAGACATGTTTGACGTAAGAGTTTTATAGTAACAGCATATCAACATGATGATAATGAATTTGAAAGTAAATTTAATTAAGATAAAAATAAATTCACAAGAGCAAGTATATTGATTGCACATGTTAATTTACATTAAATGCAAAATAACTGAAATAATAAGAGAACAAGTATACAGGTGCATCTCAATAAATTAGAATGTTGTGGAATAGTTAATTTATTTCAGTAATTCAACTCAAATTGTGAAACTCGTGTAATAAATAAATTCAGTGCACACAGACTGAAGTAGTTTAAGTCTTTGGTTCTTTTATTTGTGATGATTTTTGCTCACATTTAACAAAAACCCAACAATTCACTATCTCAACAAATTAGAATATGGTGACATGCCAATCAGCTAATCAACTCAAAACACCTGCAAAGATTTCCTGAGTCTTCAAAATGGTCTCAGTTTGGTTCAATAGGCTACACAATCATGGGGAAGACTGATGATCTGACAGTTGTCCAGAAGACAATCATTGACACCCTTCACAAGAAGGATAAGCCACAAACATTCATTGCCAAAGAAGCTGTTCACAGAGTGCTGTATCCAAGCATGAAAATGAGAAACAAGAGACCAAACATGCAGATGAGCTGAAGGCCACTGTCAAAGAAACCTGGGCTTCTATACCACCTCAGCAGTGCCACAAACTGATCACCTCCATGCCACGCCGAACTGAGCCAGTAATTAAAGCAAAAGGAGCCCCTACCAAGTATTGAGTACATATACAGTGAATGAACATACTTTCCAGAAGGCCAACAATTCACTAAAATGTTTTTTTATTGGTCTTATTCTAATTTGTTGAGATGTGAATTGGTGGGTTTTTGTTAAATGTGAGCCAAAATCATCACAATTAAAAGAACCAAAGACTTAAACTACTTCCGTCTGTGTGCATTGAATTTATTTAATACACAAGTTTCACAATTTGAGTTGAATTACTGAAATAAATTAACTATTCCACGACATTCTAACAGACATATCAGTACAGTTAGCTTGTTGATCATTCTGAATTTTCAGTCAAATACATGCTGTTTTGCGCTGTATAAACCATACAAAATGCTTGAAATGCTATGTGCATGACTTTAACATTAAAACAAGGTGATCTTGCTTTTGCGATATGACAATATATATGTCGGCAATGAAGTGTAAATCGATTTAACTTTTTCTATATTGTTTATATATCATCATGGTATGCAAATATATCTGTGGAGCTTTTAGTGGGTCAGAGGGTATAACCAGTCATAAGGTTATTTTTATTTTTATTTAAATGTATGCATCATCTGAAAGCTGAATAAATATGCTACAGGACAATATTTGGCTGAGATATAACTATTTGAAAATCTGGAATCTGAGGGAGCAAAACATCAAAATATGGATTTAATTGCCTTTAAAATTGTCCAAATGAAGTTATTAGCGATGCATATTACTGATAAAAAATAGGTTTTGATATTTATGGTATACGGTAAATTTACGGTAGGAAATGTAAAAAATATATTCAAGGAACATGATAATTTCTTAACATCCTATTGATTTTTGGCATACAAGAAAAATCTATAATTTTGACCCATAAACTGTTTTGTTGGCTATTGCTACTTATGACTGGTTTTGTGGTCCAGGGTCACATATACAGTGCTGTGAAAAAGATGTTTGCCACCGTCCTATGTTTTTTTTTTTTTGCATATTTGTCACACTTAAAATATTCAGATCATCAAACTAGTTTTAATATTACACAAAGGTAATGGAAATAAATACAAAATGCAGTTTTTAAATTATGATTTCATTTATTAAGGGGAAAAAAAGCTGTCCAAACCTACCTCGCACTAAGTGAAACAAATATTTCCCCCTCCTGTTAAATCAAGACCTGAGATTAACCTCATTATTTTAGAAAGCTTAGTTAAATTCCACTAGCCAAACCCAGGCCTGATTACTGTAGACCCGTTGAATCAATAATTCACTTAAAACCTGTCTCACAAAGTGAAGCATGCTTAAAGAGCAACACTTCATGCTGTGATCTAAAGAAATTCAAAAACAGACAAGAAACAGAATAGTTGACATATATCAGTCTGGAAAAGGGCTATAAAGTCATTTCCAAGGCTTTGGGACTCCAGTGAACCACAATCGGAGCCATTATCCACAAATGGAGAAAACTTGTAACAGTGGTGAACCTTCCCAGGAGTAGCCGGCCAACCAAAATTACTCCAAGAGCACAACGATCACTCATCCAGGAAATCATAAAATAACCCAGAACAATGTCTAAAGGACTGCCGGCCTCACTTGCCTCAATTAAGATCAGTGTTCATGATTCAACAAGACTAGGCAAAAACGGCATCCATGGGAGAGTTCGAAGGCAAAAGCCACTGCTGACTAGAGGTCTTCACGGAGGACCTGGGACCCATACGGGTTCTGGTCTATATTTTAAATGGTCAGCCGGGTCCCGCTCTATTACTTCGGGTCCTGGGTCTTTTTAACTTTGTGTGTAATACCCGAGTTGAGAACGCCGCACCCACCCGAGATCAGTGTCAGTCATCATGCGTGTGTGTGTAACTTTTAGTTTGTAAAATTAGGATGAGAAAAGTGTGAGCAGGAAATTAGGTGGAAAAAAACATCATGCATTACACATTATCTCAGCTGCCAGAAACAGACCGCGTGCGGAGTTAATGTTAGTACTGCAAGCCGACGATGATCATGGATTCATTCATGAGTGATAAAAAAAAGCTAAAACAAAACTGAAGAGACGCACCTGTTATTGAACACGCACGCAGTAAAGTGTAACAAACTTCTAATTCTGTGCGTTTTTTGCTAAAAAAAAAACTAAAAAAAACAATTTGCTGGCCTAAATCACATTTTGTTAAATAAATACAAACTCTACATTTCAAAATGCTGAATACCTTTTTCTACATATACTAACTCTATCAAAACACAGCAAACCAGAGTCATTCGGTCAAAACATTAGCACTGGTTTCTATCCAAAAGTCCATCATAGTGCATAGGCTGTCAAAATGATAATTAATGGCATTACAAAAACTGCATTACTTGTCATGTCTCAGTTCTACCTGCATATAACAGACAATATACAAATCCATAGTTGTTTGTAATTTAACCTTCAGTTTACCTTCAACTGAAACCCATTTTACATTTTAAGTTGAATATGTTCATTCTTGGCAACATACTATCTACAATTGAATGAGTCATTACTTTATAGAATGTACAGTAGAAACAAATAGGGTTTGTCCCCATGTAGAAATTCAATTGGAAATTTATTTTGGGTGTGGGTTGGATGTGGATGTGCATTCATGGTAGCCGATGCCAGGGATCAACACAAATTACAACATACATGGGCTTTGGTTACTATGCAAGCTTGTTTCTGTCACAGAATAAAAAAAGTAAAAACCATATTTGTGACCTTTTTATCTCACAACTCAGACTTCTATATTGGAATTTCAAGTTTACATCTTGCAATTCAGACTGTATCAGAATTGTGAGATACTTTAAATTCACAATTTTTTAAGAAAACTACAATTCTGAGATAGTCACAATTACCCTTTATATTCCATGGCAGAAATAAGCTTTCATAGCTTCCACTTGTGCAATGGAAAAAAACAAAACAAACAAATGCACAGTCTAACACACACTCACTCCTTTCTCTTACCTTTTCTTAAAATATATTTTTTAAATCTCTCTCTAATTCTGTGTTGTTCTGCATCCAGAAAATCAATTCAAAGAGGTCTTTTTCACTCCATGTTGTTGATGTAATGGAAATAGCTTCAACACCTGACTATTCCTCCAACTGAGTTGGAAATATTTCAGTGATCTGTTACTTAAAAATGCTTATGTCCGAGAGTCACAGTCACCGCTGTCAACCGAAATCACCAGATCCCAATCACCTGCGTTTTGATCACCTGCACCTGCTGTCCCTCATCAACACTCATATACACTCCACACGCTCTCTGACACTCAGCGTCCGATTCACTACAGGGCCGGCCCTGGCCAATTTTCTGCCCTAGGCAAGATTTTACCTGGTGCCCTTTGCCTCACACGAGTGAATATTAACTAAATTATGACTCCCTAATCTGACACACCAATTCCTGGTGCTGGAGCTTCTTCTAATGAGCTCAAGAGTTAAATCAGGTGTGTTTGATTAGGGAGACACACAACGTACAGTGTTAGGAGGCGTCCAGGACCAGGGTTGAGAAACACTGTACGAGCCCATTCTAATGTTTTCACCATGGATTATAGCCTACTGAGAAATGTAAATCTTTAAAGGGACTTTTACATAAATGTTACTTGTTTAATGAGTCCAGTTATAGTCCTATACAAACATTACACACTAAATTTGCCAATTAAAATAAAAAAAAATTGTAAATAAACTGTGGTGTAAGAATATGATTAAAACATGTTGTCATGTCAAACGAAAAATTACACTTATGTTACAAAATCTCGGATCTCTGGAACTCCCAGAGATTGTTATTATCCTATTTTAAACTTTTAGTCTATAGGCTTTCTAGATTATGCAAATGTAGTTTGTTCACAAACTTTTACCTCATCTAGAGCCCTTAAATGCATATCTACCTCATGTATTGAGCGAACCAGGAGATTATTCACTATCTTCTCCCTCCTTCATTTTTTTAAATTAGACATCAACTTTCTTAGCAGGCTATTTCTCAATATATGCATTATAAACAATATAGCGAAAAATATAAAAGAATGCCTGTTTTTTTATGTATAGATATATTTTTTCTGCACGACTATATTCCTAAATATCTGATGACTCGATGTGCACTGATTCTTTCTTCCTCGCGGTGGCACTGTTTAATACACAATGCAACATGATGTTTCACTCAAAATTACCGCAGGCATAAAACTAAAGAATATCATCAGAACTGGTTTGAATGGCTTTACTGCAGAGCAATTACTGTACGCAGAGAAATATCAATTTCACTGTCTTTTGATGGTGGACGAGGTGAATAAGCAGCCAGTGATTACAATTATTTGACCATAATCATTCATGACATCACATTACCTTTGTCTTTGTCCCGTTTTTATTCTTCTTTTATTTAATTTTCTTCCCTGGGCACCAGAAGGCTTCGGTCTTTTTGACACAGTGATAATTTATAAGTGAACATCTTTTACAATCATGTAACTGATGAATGTAGAAGTGCGGCTGTGCGGGGAAAGATCATGCATCGAACTGAGGAGAGCAATAAAATAGTTGTTTTTGTGGGACGATCACTTTTTGTGTAACATTTCAAATGTATAGTATTGAAGTAGAATTGGTAATAAAAAAATATTGTAAAAAAAACAACAATCTTTACTAATTTTGGCGCCCCTATATGGATCGGCGGTGCCCCTAGCATTTGTCTATTCCACCTATGCCACGGGCCGTCCCTGGATCACTATACAGATCTATACCTGTGTTTTGCTTACCTCCTAGACTCTCCAGCGACTCCAAATGATATTCCAGGTCTCCCGCGTTTCCAAAGTTCCTCCAGCATTGATCCCCGCTCTCCAGAGCACCCGGACTCCACTCTCCTGTGAACGAGAAGGATATCAGTTCCTGCACCGTGCACCATCCCGCGATACTCACCTGCTCACCACTCACCTAATTCACTGCATCTCACTCAATAAACATTCCCCAGTGATACCTGTTGTCTTCTGGCTCTCATTGTGACCGCTTATCAGCTGTTACAATATTTTACATAGAGAGTTTTGCAATAATTTTGAGCTGCTATTGCAGCAGAAGTAGACGTGTTTTGCTATATTTAAGGTTTCGAACATTGGGTCTTCATTTCTGACATGCTGTGTTTAAGGATTTGTAAATATGACAAAAAATATCCATGATTTTGGTTTTGGGTAAGCTTGTAGGAAAAGAAAATAAGCATTTTAGAAACATGATAATTGACTGTACATTGCGTGAAAACAAGACAATGGTATGGTCCCAACAGACGAATGTTGTGCTAATTGTGTATAGAGTGTATATTGAAAAGGATGTTAGCAACTGACAAAAACTGTAACGCAGCGCATGTTTTCTGTTTGACCCATGGCCCAACTCGCAGTTGGAGAAATGGAGATGCACAGTGTTGCCAACTAAGCAACATTGCAGACCCCTTTAGTGACTTTTTTTCCCTTCAAAAAAGTGCCCAAACCTTATTTAGTCTTTGAGAATCACCGGTACCGCCGCGCGAGCGATAGTTCTTGCTGTCCCAGCGTGCGCACACCTCTCTCTCTCTCTCTCTATCTCTCTCGCTTTCTTGCTCTCTCTCTGTGCGTCTGCTCAGTTTCTGTTCAGCGCACAGCAGAGAAGAGCAGCGCTTTAATTCAGTTAAACACAGATATTATGTTGCTTGCTTCTCTAATTTTACATGCAAGTATAGCCAAAATCACAGAACAGATATTGTCTTTATCTTATGTGTATTTTTATTTCATAAGACAATGGCTCGATTGTCAGAATTTTTGTGCAGATTAACATCTTGGAAGAGAAAGCTGGTCTTACTGGGCCGTGCTTCAGTCACATTTTCATATTCATTCCGTTGTCTGAAAACAGAAACAGTTCAATATATCAATGAAAACAGTTTTATTGAGAATTTAGCTGCATCAAAATACAGTATGTGGACGACTTGCCATAATTGATGGAACCATGAATTCTGCACTCAATCAGAAAATCCTGAAGGAGAATGTCCAGCCATCAGTTTGTGACCTCAAGCGCACTTGGGTTATGCCGCAGGACAATGATTCCAAACACACCAGCAAGTCCACCTCTGAATGTATGACAATGAATGTAAAACAATTATGCAAATAAGAGTGGGCCATAATTCCTCCACAGTGATGTGAAAGACTCATTGCCAGTTATCAGTTACAGTTTGTGGTTGGGATGAAAGAATGGATCTGACATGCATCTTATTTTCTCTCAACTCTCATCACCTTTTCTGACCCACTTCAGGTCTTAAAGTCTCTACTAATGAGTGAACGAGTTGAATCGGGAGTGTTAGATGAGAAAAAAAAGAGACAGAGGCAGCAGTTGTGATAGGGGTGGCCAATCCTAGCCCCGCACCTGCATTAATTGTGTTAAATATTTTCTACATGTTAATCTGAAAAAATGTATCTCCTGCGTTAATGCACTTAATTTGACACCATTAATATATGTATGTATATATATATATATATATAAGAGGCCTTATTCTTTGATATTTTATGTAATATATGATATATGTGTGTATGTGTGAAAAGTTTATTTGGAAAAACAGATAAGTCTATTTTTAACAATTTTCTAAAATCAAGTTTTTCTATTGTGCATTCCAATTAATCTCAATTAAAAAAACAATTGATTGTAAAAAAACAAACAAACAACAAAACAACAATTAAACACATTAAAAACATGATAACATAAAAAACATGGTTTTTGAAAGAACAAATAGTTATCTGTTTTTTAGCAAAAAAACTCTACATGTATATACACACACACACACACACACACATATATATATATATATATATAGAGGTGCATCTCAATATATTAGAATGTTGTGAAAAAGTTCATTTATTTCAGTAATTCAACTCAAATTGTGAAACTCGTGTATTAAATAAATTCAATGCACACAGACTGAAGTAGTTTAAGTCTTTGGTTCTTTTAATTGTAATGATTTTGGCTCACATTTAACAAAAACCCACCAATTCACATCTCAACAAATTAGAATACTCCATAAGACCAATAAATACATTTTTTTTGTGAATTGTTGGCCTTCTGGAAAGTATGTTCATTCACTGTATATGTACTCAATACTTGGTAGGGGCTCCTTTTGCCCCTTGGAAGCATAAAGTGCTCCAAAATTTCTTGGCAGTGATGTTGGTTTTCAAAAAACACAGTGGACCAACACCAGCAGATGACAATGCTCCCCAAATCATCACAGACTGTGGAAACTTAACACTGGACTTCAAGCAACTTGGGCTATGAGCTTCTCCACCCTTCCTCCAGACTCTAGGACCTTGGTTTCTAAATTAAATACAAAACTTGCTCTCTTCTGAAAAGAGGACTTTGGACCACATGGCAACAGTCCAGTTCTTCTTCTCTTAGCCCAGGTAAGACGTCTCTGATGACAACTGTAGCCAAATTCCTCGACACGTCTGTGTGTGGTGCTCTTGATGCTGTGACCCCAGCCTTCAGTCCATTCCTTGTGAAGTCAAATTCTTGAATTGATTTTGCTTGACAATCCTCATAAAGCTGCGGTTCTCTCGGTTGGTTGTGCATCTTTTTCTTCCACACTTTTTCCTTCCACTTAACTTTCTGTTAACATGCTTGGATACAGCACTCTGTGAACAGCCAGCTTCTTTGGCAATGATTGTTTGTGACTTGATTGTCAATAATTGTCTTCTGGACAACTGTCAGATCAGCAGTCTTCCCCATGATTGTGTAGCCTATTGAACCAAACTGAGACCATTTTGAAGGCCCAGGAAACCTTTGCAGGTGTTTTGAGTTGATTGGCATGTCACCATATTCTAATTTGTTGAGAAAGTGAGTTGGTGGGTTTTTAATACACGAGTTTCACAATTTGAGTTGAATTACTGAAATAAATGAACTTTTCCAAGAATTCTAATTTAATGAGATGCACCAATATATATACAGGTGCTGGTCCTATAATTAGAATATCATCAAAAAGTAGATTTATTTCACTAATTCCATTCAAAAAGTGAAACTTGTATAATGTATACATTCATTCCACACAGACTGATATATTTCAAGTGTTTATTTCTTTTAATTTTGATGATTATAACTGACAACTAATGAAAACCCCAAATTCAGTATCTCAGAAAATTTGAATATTACTTAATACCAATACAAAGAAAGGATTTTTAGAAATCTTGGCCAACTGAAAAGTATGAGCATGAAAAGTATGAGCATGTACAGCACTCAATACTTAGTTGGGGCTCCTTTTGCCTGAATTACTGCAGCAATGCGGCGTGGCATGGAGTCGATCAGTCTGTGGCACTGCTCAGGTGTTATGAGAGCCCAGGTTGCTCTGATAGTGGCCTTCAGCTCTTCTGCATTGTTGGGTCTGGCATATCGCATCTTCCTCTTCACAATACCCCATAGATTTTCTATGGGGTTAAGGTCAGGCGAGTTTGCTGGCCAATTAAGAACAGACCAATTAAGTTATATTATATATATATATATATATATATATATATATATATTAGTGGTGGGCCGTTATCGGCGTTAACGTGCTGCGTTAACGCGAGACTCTTATCGGCGATAAAAAAAATATCGCCGTTAATCTATTCTCAAAGTTGGGTTAGGAGCTGGGTCTATACTACGCAAGCTATGATGACTTTCACCCTGATATTTTAGCGCGGATGTATACCTAGCCGAATTGCACTGTAGAGGGCGAGAACGAGTCTTCGAACTAGAGGCTCGCAGTCCGTGATGGACAGATTGTTAACGGCTGGTCTATGTGGTAATACAATCGGGCAGGACATCCAAACGCTCACCTATCATTCATCAACCTCAAATATGGCTTTTCATCTGAAAGATGTATGTAGTAGCAACTTTACATGGCCGCTCAATATGATGTTAACCTAGAGAAATGTGCGCTATTGAAGTGTTTGTGTGGAAGCGCGTTTGCTGCAGGACAGGCTCCGGTGCGCTCACTTGCTCTTAAAATCTCCGTCATTCTTGGTCATACAGATAAAAGTAGCCTAATACATCTTTCGAATCTGTAAAGACTCTACGTTTATTTGTGTGCACTCAGAATAACAACGAAACGTTGCGCTTTTAAGCAAACAGGATGCGCTTTAGGTCTCATGTGAACTTGAGCTAGAAACTCCGTCTTTGAAAAATATATCTATAGAGAGTGAAATGTCTAAAAAATAAAAATAGAAGACGTGTGTGTTAGCATGGATGATTTACATGAAATTTAATCTGTGCAACACTGTGCATAAGATGGCTTTCAGTTCAATAAAATAACAAAAAACGACATTTTGGGTTTTTATTCAACTAATAAGGTGGGCACGCTGTGATCTGTTCTATATTTGTACTGTAACTGACAGATATCGGCAAAAAAACAACAACACGGGAGTGGGAGGGAATGGGAGTCATTCTTCCGAGAGTGGAACGGGATTTTCCTCCAGTTTTTTCGTGGGATTGGGACGGGAAGAGATTAAAGTTTGTGATGCATTTTGGAAACAGGAGATGAGCCCCTGGTCTAATGCGCCACCTGGCTTGAGAAACCCGTTCTCAAAGACTTACTTTTAGTCATTATTTGGGTAGCACACATATTCTGAATGCCTTCGGCAGAATTCAAATGAGCCATTTTAATCTAGATTAATCTAGATTAATTCCAAAATTAATCTAGATTAAAAAAATTAATCTATGCCCACCACTAATATATATATATATATATATATATAAATAACACAGTATCTCACATAAGTGAATACACCCCTGGCATTTTTGTAAATATTTTATTACATATTTTCATATGACAACACTGAAGAAATGACACTTTGCTACAATGTAAAGTAGTGAGTGTACAGCTTGTGTAACACTGTAAATGTACTGCCCCCTCAAAATAACTTAACACACAGCCATTAATGTCTAAACCTCTGGCCACAAAAGTGAGTACACCCCTAAGTGAAGATGTCCAAATTGGGCCCAATTAGCCATTTCCTCTCGCCGGTGTCATAAGACTCGATAGTGTTACAAGGTCTCAAGTGTGAATGGGGAGCAGGTGTGTGAAATTTGGTGTGTTACATTTTTGTTATTGCTCTCAATCTCTCATACTGGTTGGCACCTCATGGCAAAGAACTCTCTGAGGATCTGAAAAAAATAATTGTTGCTCTAGCTGCAGCACGGTGGCCAAGACCATACAGCGGTTTAACAGGACAGGTTCCACTCAAAACAGGCCTCGCCATGGTCGACCAAAGAAGTTGAGTGCACGTGCTCAGCGTCATATCCAGAGGTTGTGTTTGGGAAATAGACGTATGAGTGCTGCCAGCATTGCTGCAGAGGTTGAAGGTGTGGGGGGTCAGCCTATCAGTGCTTAGACCATACGCCGTACACTGCATAAAATTGTTCTGAATGGCTGTCGTCCCAGAAGTAAGCCTCTTCTAAAGATGATGCACAAGAAAGCCCTCAGACAGTTTGCTGAAGACGAGCAGACTAAGGACATGGATTACTGGAACCATGTCCTGTAGTCTGATGAGACCAAGATAAACTTATTTGGTTCAGATGGGGTCAAGCGTGTGTGGCGGCAACCAGGTGAGGAGTACAAAGACAAGTGTGTCTTGCCTACAGTCAAGCATGGTGGTGGGAGTGTCGTGGTCTGGGGCTGCATGAGTGCTGCCGGCGCTGGGGAGCTACAGTTCATTGAGGGAACCATGAATGCCAACATGTACTGTGACATACTGAAGCAGAGCATGACCCCCTCCCTTCAGAGACTGGGCCGCAGGGCAGTATTCCAACATGATAACGACCACTGCCTTGCTAAAGAAGCTGAGGGCCACACAAAATATTGACACTTTGGGCCCAATATGGATATTTTCACTTAGGGGTGTACTCACTTTTGTGTCCTGCGGTTAATGGCTGTGTGTTGAGTTATTTTGAGGGGACAGAAAATGTACAGTTATACAAGCTGAACAGTCACTACTTTACATTGTAGCAAAGTGTCATTTAATCAGTGTTTTCAAGTGATATAATAAAATATTTACAAAAATGTGAGGGGTGTACTCACTTATGTGAGATACTGTATATATATATATATATATAATATATATCAGGGGTGAGCCGATCCAATCTAATATCGATTTATTGTTAAGCCCACAAAAGCCACAAACACATTATAAAACAACATAAAGTTTACGTGCACTATAATTCAAGTGTTCTGAAGCCGTTACATAATTTAATGTGAGGTATAGATGAATATTTAAGTTCATGTAACGGCTGCGGCTGTCTTTCATCCTTCATTCAGTGTTCAGACTGCGTTCGGTTACTAAAGACAAGACGATAAACTCTCTCCACTGTTCCTATTATACTCGATCTGTAAATACAGTTCAATGGTTTTGCATAAAAGTATTTTATCTAGCTACAGTCTCGTGCTGTTTCTAAATTGTGTTACTTTCTACCAGGTGTCTGTTAGATCACAACACTGTTGTAGAGAGCCCTATGAAGGGTTCTTCACAAGCACAGTAACTGACATTTAAAACGGTTAAAAGAAAATAATCAATAAACTGTGGCACCGATTTAATACACTACACATTAATATCTCTTTCCTTTGTGCTTTGAACTTCTCTATGCGGACTCCGGAGCGCTGCGCCTGCGCGCTATGACTCAGTGTTGCTTCAAGCGCATCATTCTGCGCACGGGATGTGCATACGCACTGTGGGCCTGCGCTATAAGTCAGTGTTGCTTCAAGCGCAACATTCTGCGTATGGGATGTGCATAAACGCTGTGGGCCTGCGCGCTGTAAGTCAGTGTTACTTCAAGCGCATCATTCTGCGCATGGGATGTGCATAAACGCTGTGGGCCTGCGCGCTGTAAGTCAGTGTTGCTTCAAGCGCAACATTCTGCGCACAGGATGCTCATAAGTGTTTTATGCCGCTCTGTAGTGGAGCCTTTCGTATTGTAATATTTTTTCCAATGAAAGATTAATAGCCTTTCTTGTTCGTCTCATCTGTTATATGGTGCTGCCTCATTACTGTGCAGTACGTTTAAAATAAATGCATTTTCATTTTAAAGCATATATATATATTTATATTTAAATATATTACTTGTTTTCCATGAATGCATTTTACAACAATACAAAGAGCAATATATATATTTTTATCAGATTTAGTCCTACACTTATTCACTTTTCTTTGTTCCCCAATAAAAAGAAATTCCACTAATTTTAGATTTTATTAAATTATTGTGCACTCATGATTTTTCTAGAGTAAATTTTGCTACTAAATTATCCACTAACCTAGTTTATAAAAGTATTTTTGTCATAGATTAATAATTACATATCCATTAATTTGTTGTTTTTCTTTACAGTAAAGTTGTCTATATTTAGTAGATTGTGTGTAAAACACACAAGAGTGATGAGCAGGTCAACACACACGGAGATATAGAAATTATACTTAAAAAAAACTGCCAAGGTATCAGATTGATATCGGCAGATACTCAGAATTTTTGATATCGGATCAGTAGCGGTTCTGAAAAAGTGGCATCGAGCCAGTCCTAATATATATATATATATATATCTATTACATTTAGAAGAAAAAGAAAACATTAAACATTTTTTAAATTGTTTTATTCATGGCATTCACACACTATAAAACAGACTCTGTTAACTGAGGATAAATGTTGTGCAATGATAGATAGTACACAGTTCACATTTAGTTCTTGGAAAAAAAAACGTCAAAAGATTGAGATCAAACAATTAAGTCTCGAGTCCTGCATAAACATTAGTGCTCTGTTGTTCGGTATATACTCAAGGTATGATACTGAGAATACATCTGAATTCATTAATCCTTTTTTATAGAATTGTATTACCTTCAGACATTTGTCCCTGAGACAGCTTTGTATAAGTGTTATGCACAAGCTGTAGTCAAGGCTGTGTTTTTAAATTATGGTAATTGAATACAGGCAAATCACCAACCACTGCTTGATGCTTGTGCGATGCGTTCCCATAGAGTGAACACCCACGCTTACTTTTCTCTTACTCAAGCCACACACACACGTGCTTGCTGTCTCCGGCCCACATCGCCATCTCTGCGGGGCGGGCATCACACGCTTTCTTACAGAATTAATAAGGCCACTCTTGGCTCCGTTTATCTGTGTGATCATAATGTTCCCTTTGAATGCCATTAGTGTCAGCTTTCCTTTCAGCCAGCTTTGACCAGACCAAAGCTAAAGAACACACCTATTGAGATCCCAACACATTCAGATCTCAACAGGAAACAGTCAACACATTTTCCACCGTCTGCAATCACAGAAAACATTCTCAGGCTGTTTCAAAACAGCATTTATTGGCATATCGACTGAAAGTCAAGTGCATGTTAGTAATTAGAAATGTACTAGGATTTTGTTTTTTCATAGATTTTTTCCATCCATCCATCCATTATTTATTTATTCATTCATTTGATCCTTTCATTCATCGATGCATCCATTCATGGCTGATTAAATGTTGGATTAAGTTCAGATCCCGTTTTTTTCAAATAAATGTCAATACAGATAGTATTTTTATTTATTTATTTTTTTGATAATAAAACAAATGTAGTTAGAAATGTAATTGTACCTATGGTGTAAGTTTCCAAGTATTGATGAATCTGGGCTGCGTTCACCCCGAAAACAGTGCAAAATGTTTATTAAATGGAAACAGTGGTGCATTGAACACCCTGTTCTGATGACACAAGTGTTGCAACTATGGCAGCTGAGAAGGCCATTCTTTGTTTTTTTTTTTTGAAGAATTTTCTGAGCCTAGTGAAATCGGTATAAATATGTGTTTAATACTGCAAAATACGCACAATGTTACAGTCACTGCCATTGCCGTCCAGAATAAAATAGAACATCCCAATCGAGTGAAGGGATTTGTGGAAACTGTGCTTCCTAATTATTGTGATCCAACATTTCCCTCGCATTTCAGGATGGAAATAAAAACATTTTAGATGAAGGATAATCCACTTCTTGCCTCCGAGGCTGTGCTATGATTTATATGACCTTATTATTTTTATTGTAAGTATTAGGCTTATCCTTATTGCTGATCACTGATGCTCTGCTATGACACCTGTAATGTTTAACATTATATAATCAGAGGAGCACAGATAAGCTTATGAAAGTGTCACTCCACAATAACAAAATATATAAATATTAATAGTATTTTTATGTTACATTAATCAGTGTCGAGCACACCTTCCTAAGGAAAGGATATGGACCAGAAAGCATTGCAATCACTACATTATATTTAGACAGACTTAAAGAAGTTCCAGATATATATGTAGTTGTCAACAAATGGAATGCTACATTTGATAAAAAATTCAATATCTTAAATATCTAAGATTTTGGCTTTAATAAGATTTTCCCAGGAAACCTGGCATCCTCCTCAATTCTTATTCTTCCCAACAGTAAAGCACTTGAATGTGACATGCTTGTAATCAGGACTTCTGAAATTGGAAATAGGAAATTGTGATAGCACAAGAATGCAGTATTATTCCTTATTTCCTTACTGCCATCCAGAATATGTCATTACCCAATTCTAGATGGAGTCATACAGCTGCAGCTGACATGCATGAAAGTGGCATGTTTGAACTAGCTGATAAAGGAAATCAGCATTCTAATAAAGAGATTGATTGGCAAATATTATTTTATGTATTTTGAAAATACGAAGATTAAATGTTTAAATGTTTTCTCCATTTGTGGATAATGGCTCCGATCGTGGTTCACTGGAGTCCCAAAGCCTTAGAAATGACTTTATAGCCCTTTTCCAGACTGATACATGTCACCAATTTGTTTCTCGTCTGTTCTTGAATTTCTTTAGATTGCAGCATGAAGTGTTGCTCTTTAAGCATGCTTCACTTTGTGAGACAGGTTTTATTTAAGTGAATTATTGATTCAACGGGTCTACAGTAATCAGGCCTGGGTTTGGCTAGTGGAATTTAACTAAGCTTTCTAAAATAATGAGGTTAATCAGTTATTTCTTGATTTAATAGGAGGGGGAAATCTTTTTTTCACTTAGTGCGAGGTAGGTTTGGACAGCTTTTTTTCCCCTTAATAAATGAAATCATAATTTAAAAACTGCATTTTGTATTTATTTGCATCATCTTTGTGTAATATTTAAATTATTTAGATGATCTGAATCTTTTAAGTGAGACAAATATGCAAACAAATGTATTAATAAAAAAAATAAAACAGGACGGTGGCAAACATCTTTTTCACAGCACTGTATATGTGACCCTGGACCACAAAACCAGTCATAAGTAGCAATAGCCAACAAAACAGTTTATGGGTCAAAATTATAGATTTTTCTTTTATGCCAAAAATCATTAGGATGTTAAGAAAATAGATATTTTGTAAATGTCCTACTGTAAATATCTCAAAACGTATTTTTTGATTAGTAATATGCATTACTAAGAACTTAATTTGGACAATTTTAAAGGCGATTAAATCCATATTTTGATGTTTTTTTTCCCTCAGATTCCAGATTTTCAAATAGTCATATATCAACCAAATATTGTTGTATAGCATATTTATTCAGATTTCAGATGATGCAAACATTTCAATAAAAAAAAAAACCCTTATGACTGGTTTTGTGGTCCAGTGTCACATATGTGTAGTTGCACTTCACGTTTGAATTTTTTTTAACCAATCAAATGTTTTTATATTTTGCTTTTGAACGATCATTTATCAGGTGACCGCTATGTCCGCACTCCCTTCTCTTCGTTCTGGCATAATCTGGAAATGGTCATGCATAGAACAATCTTCGATAGGCTAAGTAAAAATGTCAACTATTCTAAAAAAAATAAATTTAAAAAAAGTGAGGAGAGAGGGGAATACACGATTTAGCCCATACAATTCCCAGCTATCAGGATATTTTACTAAAGCTGATGATGGAGTGGAAGTTGTGGAACAGCAAGTGGACCAGACACATGGAGTAAATAAAAACATATTTCGTAGATAAAAATATCGTCGCCACAGATTTTAGGTTAGTTTGATTATTTACTTGATGGATTGCTTGTTGGGTTTTGAACAAACTCTATAGGACTATATTCGCTTTTGAGTTGAGAAATAATCCGGTAGAAATATGTAAATCGTATTGCGCATCATGATGTTAGTTTATCATTTAAACTAATTTTAAACGTTGTGGTCTAAAAACAAATTTAACTGTTCCGGGACATTAAGAAGCGGGGAAGAATTCATTTTGGCAAATACACGTGTTGGAGCCTAAAATGCACGGCTCGCACCTGCACGTAAAGTACCTGCCTAAACAGTTATTTTTTCGCGCCTTGAGCGTAAACGTTTAAATACACATAGTTATGTGTCAAAATGCCAATCCTTGCAAGTATCCTCGTAAACAGTAATTTTTGTCTTACATGAACATTATAGTTAAAGACTAAGCATGCATGTGAAGTGTAGTAGGCTATGTGAGTTCCTGGAATTGTATGATTAGATTTAACAGCGAACTCCACCATGAAGGCTGCACCGCTCAGACTAAGATTCAGGTTTATGTAGTCCGCCAGCGACTCCTCTGGGACCCAGTAAGGCATCCGGGACTTGAAGGGCTCGGCCAGGCCTCCCCAGAAGAAGTCCAGGAGGCAGGTCTTATCTGTCGCCTACTGACGAGCAACTTCCCAGAAGTGCCCGGCATACTCCTCCATACTCTCGTCTCCCTGACGGATGTTGCGAAGTTCCCCCGCTGGACCCATGTCTGCTGGTTGAATTTCTGTCACGGTGCGAGCAAGGGGCACCGAGGAAAAACAGGGGTCTGGGTCCAACTGCAGGTAAGTGTCTCTTTAATAAACAAAAAGGCCAACAGGCAAAAAACAAAACAGAAAGGGACACCACAGATGGCAACACAGTGCTGGTGTCCTAGAGAGCAGGGAACAGAATGATTAGTGAAACACAGAACACAGTAAAGCATATACAGTGCTCAGCTTAAATGAGTACACCGCCTTTGAAAAGTAAAATTTTAAACAATATCTCAATGAACACAAAAACCATTTCCAAAATGTTGACAAGACTAAGTTTAATATAACATCTGTTTAACTTGTAAAATGAAAGTAAGGTTAATAATATAACTTAGATTACAAATTTTTCAGTTTTACTCAAATTAGGGTGATTTATTAGTGATTTGACATTTATGGCGCTTTTCCACTGCATGGTACGGTACGGTTCGGCACGGCTCGGTACGGTACGGCTCAGTTCGGGTCTGTTTGCGTTTCCACTGCAGTTTTGTACCGCTATAGAGTGGGCGGGATTATTCACGCGACATTATAATTGCGCCGCCTCTACTGCCGTGACATCATCGTAAACGCGCCACAAACAAACTCACAACAAAGAAAGGAGACGGAATAGTCTTCTTCACTCACGGCATGTGGATGTTTTTAACAGCAACGGAGAGGTCTATGAGAACGCTTGGGGTTTACCCCCAGCAGCAGAGACTGTGGTGCAGTGACACGGGCTGTAGAGGAGGAGAGCAGAGATGTTTTAACAGCAATGGAGAGGTCTGTGAGAATGCTTGGGATTTACCCCCAGCAGCAGAGACTGTGGTGACAGTGACACGGGCTGTAGAGGAGGAGAGCAGGGATGTGTTTAACAGCAATGGAGAGGTCTGTGAGAATGCCCTAGCAGCAGAGACTGTGGTGACAGTGACACGGGCTGTAGAGGAGGAGGACAGGGATGTGTTTAACAGCAATGGAGAGGTCTATGAGAATTCTTGGGATTTACCCCCAGCGGCAGAGACTGTGGTGACAGTGACACGGGCTGTAGAGGAGGAAAGCAGATATGTTTTAACAGCAATGGAGAGGTCTGTGAGAATGCCCTAGCAGCAGAGACTGTGGTGACAGTGACACGGGCTGTAGAGGAGGAGGACAGGGATGTGTTTAACAGCAATGGAGAGGTCTGTGAGAATGCTTGGGATTTACCCCCAGCAGCAGAGACTGTGGTGCAGTGACACGGGCTGTAGAGGAGGAGAGCAGGGATGTTCGTGCAGGTGTGCTGCGTTACTTGATTAGTTAACTATTCATGTAGCGTGTTCTGTAAAGTGAATTATCAATAAACTTTTGAATATTTCAAAATGTACAATGCATCCCTTGTTTTTTTTATTTATGTGTTGGTTTGTATCATCGTGGCATTAATCATTTGTCTTTTTTCAAGAGGTTCATTACGTGCTCATACAATAATACATATTGAATATAGTCTGGAGGTACACTTATTCGATCAGATTGTTTTTAATTGAAGCAAAACACAGATACAAAGGTAAACATATAAACAGAAGACATGAAAAGACTATATAGCAAGTTCAAAAGTATATACATAAGGCTTTTTCCTTCGGCGTCGCGCCATCAAGCTCTCACTGGATCCGCTCCTCGGCTATCGACGAGAGGAACGTCTGTACCTCCTCAACAGACAATGAAACAGATAATTTGTGGTTGATGCAAAAATGTGCGTTTGTTTAAACAGAAGTTGCGTCCGCTCCTTCGCTGGCTGTGCTGATTTAAATCTAGCGGGTCGGGCTGTAGAGGAGGGTCTCGTGTCGCATGTTCAGTGACGCAGTAATGACGATTCTCTCCGGCCAATCAGTGATCAGCAGAGTTTACACGTCACGTTTTGGTAACGGTATGGCTCGCTTGGAACCTCGGCTGAGGTGGTACTAAAAAAGTACCAGGTACCAGGTACAGTACCCAGTGGAAAACCCCCCAAAAGTGAACCGTACCGAACCGTACCATGCAGTGGAAAAGCGCCATTAGTTTACACTCGAATGTGATGTCGCATGTGACCGACTGAAAGAGAACTGTAGTTTGGTCTTTTTTATCTCAAACATTCAATTTTTCTGCTTCTCTTGAAAAATAAGCTGCGATTTAATTAGCCAGAACTACTACAGACTTTGTTTTGGAATTGTATTCTTAGCCAGTACAATATTTTTGTTGTTGTTTTTATATACTGTAGATTTTATTTATTGTTATTTAGTATTTTATTTATATTCTTAGCCAGTACAATATTTGTGTTGTTTTTATATACTGTAGATTTTATTTATTGTTATTTAGTATTTTATTTAGACTGTCCTGCATTGTTCACAGCGACCGCAGGGCCACAGTGTGACAAATCACCAGCAGCTACAACAGTGGTGATCAAGACAAACAGCATGCGTATGGGCCTGTGTAGTCAACCACCCAGCCTGGTCCCAAAGTTAATTGCACACCATCGCCAACAGCGCATGAAATGGGTTCAAGATAATTCCTGGTGCATCACTTTGACGGCTGAGTGTGGATATGCTAATTACCAACAGAGGCAATAACACCTGGATGCACTGTTGATGACTTTCTGTTAATGCCCTGGCCTCCAAATACTCCCAGTCAAATATTTATGGTTAAATTTGGAAAAGCAGCTTTGCGCTATATCACCACTACCCCGCAATGTACTAACACCTTGCCGCATTGCCACCGTTTTGTGGGCTAAAGGGGGTCCTGCTGGTTATGGATATTTTCCATAAGTGGATATTTTGTGGATATTTTTGCAAGGCATTGTATACTATATTATGTCATATAAAGCACCATCAATTGAAACCAGACCTCTGAATACAATTTAAAATATTACTATAAACTATAGCAATGCCTCCCGCTTTACCTTTTGGATGAGACTCATGTTCACAATAATAGCCTTGAGGGGTAGACTCATTTAAATGAATGCAACTGTCTGGTTTCAGACACATTCCTGTCAAACAAAGTGCATCTAATTTGTGATTTGTGATCATATCGTTTACAAAAAACGTTTACATTTTTTTTAAAGAAAGTTATCTAATGTTCATTGTGGCGAGTGGGGCGGGGCCGAGAGCCGTGGGAACGGAGCGAGGCCGGTGGAGTGAATGATAATGAACGACACCTGCGCCACTCACCGGTCTCGAGTCCCACGGAGGAGCTTCGGAAGGGTTAAATGAGGAGTGACGACAGTGGAAGACGAGAGAGGACCAGGCCTGGGTTTTAGTTTGTGTTTTCTGCGCGGCAGTCGGCCGTGAGGGGCTGCCGCTTTTCTGTTATGTTTGTTTATTTGTTATTAAATGTGTTAAATGTTCGCCGGTTCCCGCCTCCTTCTTCCCGTATTTACCAACAGCGTTACATTCATTTAGCAAAGTATTATCATTTCTTTATCTGTGTTATCTGTTTTGTATTTGACGAACACCAGTTCAATTATTACCTTTAAATGGGTTTGGAAGTTTTTTTTTTTTTTATTTGCTAGTTCGTGGAACAAACAAAGTCTCTATATTATAGTTTCTATGTGACAGAGACACTATATGCTGTAATTTATCTGTCCTCTGTGATGCAAGGCAGCTAATAGATGGTCAGTTTGCCCAGTCTGTCTGCTTCTTGACCTGAGCCACTGTTAGTCAAGTACCAACGCTAAGACTAATGTGCCATAGTCAGAATCAGAATCATAATGAGCTTTATTGGCCAGGTATGTTTACACATACAAGGAATTTTTATATATTGATAGAAGCTCCACAGTGTAACAGAAAGACAGCAACAAGACAGGACACAGACAACTAAAGAACAATGTACAAATGGGCAATGTACAAAATGGCAAAAACACAATATACGATACAGACAATTATGTTTGAGGTCTGACATGCGCAAATTTGACATTAATAAAATAAATAAGTGTGTGTGGTGAATAAATAATTGTATAATAGTGTTGTTTGTTCCATGTTAAATGTCAAGTGATCATGAGATGGATTGCCTGAGGGAAGAAACTGTTTCTGTGTCTGGTCGTTCTGATGCTCAGAGCTCTGTAGCATCGACGAGATGGTAACTGTTCAAAGAGCGAGTGTGCTGGATGTGAGGGGTCCAGATTGATTTTGCCAGCCCTTTTGCTCACTCTGGATGAGTACAGTTCTTGGAGAGTGGGGAAGGTTGTACCAATGATTCGCTCAGCAGTCCGGACTACTCTCCGTAGTCTTCTGAGGTCAGATTTGGTAGCCGAGCTAAACCAGACAGTTATTGATGTGCAGAGGACAGATTCAATGATGGCAGAGTAGAACTGTATCAACAGCTCCTGTGGCAGGTTGAACTGTGGCAGGAAGTACAACCTCTGCTGGGCCTTTTCACAATGGACTCAATGTGATTGTCCCACTTCAGGTCCTGAGAAATTGTGGTGCCCAGGAATCTGAATGACTCCACTGCAGTCACAGTGCTGTTCATGATTGTGAATGGGGGGAGTTTCTCCTGAAGTCCATGATCATCTCCACATTTTTGAGTGTATTAAGCTCCAGGTTGTTAAGACTGCACCACACAGCCAGCTCCTTAACCTCCTGTCTGTAAGCAGACTCATCACTGTCCTGAATGAGCCCGATCAGTGTGGTGTCGTCTGCCAACTTCAGGAGCTTGACGGAGGGGTCTTTAGATGTGCAGTCATCCGTGTACAGGGAGAAGAGCAGTGGGGGGAGAACACAGCCCTGAGGAGCTCAAGTGCTGATCTTGCAGGGGCTGGATGAGAGTTTTCCCAGCCTCACTAGCTGCTGCCTGTCTGTCAGGAAACTGGTGATCCACTGACAGATGGAGGTGGGGACGGAGAGCTGTTTCAGTTTATTCTGAAGGGTGTCCGAGATGATGGTGTTAAAAGCGGAGCTGAAGTCTACAAACAGGATACTCACATAAGTCCCTGGTCTGTCCAGACACTGCAGGATGAAGTGCAGTCCCATGTTGACTGCATCATCCACGGACCTGTTTGCTCAGTAGGCAAACTACAGGGGGTCCAGTAAGGGTCCAGTGCAAGCCTTCAGATAAGCCAAAACCAGTCTTTCAAATGATTAACGGAGACAAGACGCTATGGTGGTTAAATGATTAAAACTAATTTAATATCATAACATACAAGGTCCTGCTGTTCTGTAGCCACAGATTTGCGGATCTTGTATTTTTCTCCTACAGATGACTTGCAGGACACAGTATGTTATGATCTTAAATTAGTTAGTTGTCTCCGTTGGCAACGCACACGATTCGTGTCGAATGCAAGTGATGTCACAGGTAGCAGAAAGGGCAAGCAGCGATTGCAAGTGACATTGTATTTTAGTTTATTTTTTCTTGTCTTCACCGCCTGGCTACTGTTGTAAAATGTTGAGAGATTCAAACAAAAAATAATCAATAAATAGAACAAAATAAAAAATAAAAAAGACTGCAAGTGACATCACTCGTGGAAGCTCAAGTGTCTGAGCGTGCAAGTGCTGAGCGTGCAAGTGCAAGTCTGCAGCCAGACCTTATTGGCTGGTGAGCACAGGTTTTAAGGCAGGCTGGTGATACACTGTCTGGTCCTGGTGCTTTCCTTCTTTTGTTCTCTCTGAAAACCCGAAGACCGTCATCTTCACTTATTTTCAGAGTGGGTGTGAGGGAGAGGGGGTTGCTGGAGGTGTTAATCGTTGTGTGGAGAGGTGTTCTGGGCGGGTGTGGGGTGTTTTACCAAATCTACAGTAAAAGTAATTAAAATCGTCTGCCAGTTGTTGATTCTCCACAGTGCTGGAGGATGATGTCTTGTAATTCGTAACGTCTTTCAAACCTTTCCACACTGAAGCATAATCACTGGTAGATAATATGTTCCTTAGCTTGCCAGAATGATTCCTGTATTTGGCCTGTTTTTACAAGACTATATCCCCCTTTCTGTAAGCATCGTCTTTGGTCTGATGGAGCTGTCTGAGTTTTTTTGCAGTGAACCATGGTCTGTCATTGTTGTAGGCTAAACGAGTCCTGGTAAGACTGCAAATATCCTCACAGTAACTGATACATGATCTACATTTACAGATGTTACAGTTTCAGTGAGGACGCCCAGATCATTTACAGCAGATAGTGTAAATGCTCATGCACTGTAAATGTTCACCATTTCTATTCATCCACCCCACCCTCACCCAAAGCCACCACTGTTTTATTCTGTGCCAGTTAAGTGTAGCTAAAAAAACAGCAACAACAACTTGATTTGTTGTTGTATTAACATTTTATTATATTTTAAGGCACTTGGGAGAAACATTGCTCTGTGTTTTCCAATCCTTAATTAATTCGCACTTCATCAGTATGCATTAACACACTCACTCAGTGAGCAATGCATGTTGTTTCACATTTCTTTCCAGAACTAAAATCCTGTTTAGTTTGTTTCACCTGGTTTTTGGAATCAATATGTTTTAATAAATTCTGTTTCTGATTGAGTGTAGTTGTCATTTGCTCTGAAGCTGAGAGAGAATCATATTAATCACAGAGAATGTGTTTTTATTATTTGTCTCCCCTCCTTCTCTTTCTCGTCTAAGAGCCCACAGGAGACATACAGCTGATTGAAAAGCAGCGCTGGACTCCAACCGAGAGCCAGTGGAGCATTGAACAGCTTTTCATAAGCTAGAGGCATAATTAGGATGTACACTAGAGTGTATACTGCTGTACAACTTGCTCACTTGTTTTTCAGCTATTAGCATGATCTATTAGAGACTGATAAACATAAATAAAATGTCTTCCTACATCCTGTCATTTAGTCTAACTGCAGTCATATACAGGTGCATCCTAATGTTGTGGAATAGTTAATTTATTTCAGTAATTCAACTCAAATTGTGAAACTTATGTATTAAATAAATTCAGTGCACACAGACTGAAGTAGTTTAAGTCTTTGGTTATTTTAATTGGGATGATTTTGGCTCACATTTAACAAAAACCCACCAATTCACATCTCAACAAATTAGAATATGGTGACATGCCAATCAGCTAATCAACTCAAAACACCTGCAAAGGTTTCCTGAGTCTTCAAAATGGTCTCAGTTTGGTTAACTAGGCTACACACTCATGGGGAAGACTGCTGATCTGACAGTTGTCCAGAAGACAATCATTGACACCCTTCACAAGGAGGGTAAGCCACAAACATTCATTGCCAAAGAATCTGGCTGTTCACAAAGTGCTGTATCCAAGCATGTTAACAGAACGTTGAGTGGAAGGAAAAAGTGTGGAAAGAAAAGATGCACATCCAACCGAGAGAACCGCAGCCTTATGAGTATTGTCAAGCAAAATCAATTCAAGAGTTTGGGTGAACGTCACAAGGAATGGACTGAAGGCTGGGGTCAAGGCATCAAGAGCACCACACACAGACGTGTCGAGGAGTTTGGCTACAGTTGTCATCAGAAGCATCTTACCTGGGCTAAGAGAAGAACTGGACTGTTGCCATGTGGTCCAAAGTCCTCTTTTCAGAAGAGAGAAAGTTTTGTATTTAATTTAGAAACCAAGGTCCTAGAGTCTGGAGGAAGGGTGGAGAAGCTCATAGCCCAAGTTGCTTGAAGTCCAGTGTTAAGTTTCCACAGTCTGTGATGATTTGGGGTGCAATGTCATCTGCTGGTGTTGGTCCACTGTGTTTTTTAAAAACCAACGTCACTGCACCCGTTTACCAAGACATTTTGGAGCACTTCATGCTTCTTTCTGCTGAGCAGCTTTTTAAAGATGCTGATTTCATTTTCCAGCAGGATTTGGCACCTGCCCACACTGCCAAAAGCACTAAAAGTTGGTTAAATAACCATGGTGTTGATGTGCTTGACTGGCCAGCAAACTCACCAGACCTGAACATAGAGAATCTATGGGGTATTTTCAAGAGGAAAATGTGAAACAAGAGACCAAAAAATGCAGATGAGCTGAAGGCCACTGTCAAAGAAACCTGGGCTTCTATACCACCTCAGCAGTGCCACAAACTGATCACCTCCATGCCACGCCGAATTGAGCCAGTAATTAAAGCAAAAGGAGCCCCTACCAAGTATTGAGTACATATACAGTGAATGAACAATGTTTTTTTTATTGGTCTTATGAAGTATTCTAATTTGTTGAGATAGTGAATTGGTGGATTTTTGTTAAATGTGAGCCAAAATCATCACAATTAAAAGAACCAAAGACTTAAACTACTTCAGTCTGTGTGCATTGAATTGATTTAATACATGAGTTTCACAATTTGAGTTGAATTACTGAAATAAATGTACTTTTCCACGACATTATAATTTATTGAGATGCATCTGTAGGTGGCACTGAAGAACAACATTCATTGACATCTTAATGGCCTAAAAGCTTTTGCAATATGTCACACCAGCCTCTCTCTAAACTTGTAGCTTTTATATCACAAGTTATTACTGAATGATGAAAAGTAATCTGTAATGTTGAGTTTAACAATTGATTCAATTGAGCCTTGCTTTAGCTGGCTTGAATAGATTTAGAATTTTTATTTTTGTTTGCGAGAAAATGGTTGAATTGTGCATCATTTGCAATTTGAGGCATTGATTAGCAATCATTCAGAATACTGATTGTTGATGAATGGTCTTGATCTTGTGGTTATTTTGGAAACTCTTCAGACCACAATACTGTTATATTTTTATAGTATTTTCTGCTTTTAGAGACAACGGTTTCTAGCACTATTACCAGAAATACTCAAAACACAAGCTGATCATGTACATGATATCTTGTGGGGTGTGGGAGCTACAGCAAAAGAATCAAGAGGGAACATTTTAAACCCCCAAAAGAAATTATAAAGCACTATAATACCTTGTGACAGGATTGCTAATCTACAACAAAATGAGTTGAAATAATGAATTAGTAAAAAGGGGAGTGACAAATAAAAACCAACAAAATAACATCTTGACAACTAAAAGCAGAGCTACAGCTGCCTGTATGAAAAAGCCGTTTGCCCTTCCAGACAGGCAATGTAATAAGCCAAAGCCAGTGCCAACTGACTGTACATGTAAATGAATACAATATTACAGAAACATTAGTTCAAGCCAATGTTATCATCTATCCATGCCACCACAGTGACGCTGAAACACCGTAACACCTGGTGCTGACATATGGGGAAGCCAAAGCACCCTGCTCCTGGGGACCCATTGTCATGCGGAGTGTTGAACCAGCTCTTCAGGATAACCCGTATCACCAATAACCCATTTTTAAACCCAGTGTTGAGTAAAAGTGAGCTGTGCCAAGCCGATCGAGGAGCTAATCAGCACTTCAAATTTAGACATTTATTGTTCTGTAATCTACATTGTATCTCAACAATCCATTTGTTGGGCACCAAAACTCTCAGGCTCGTCCTCTCATTGTAAGATTCCTCTATTACGTGTTACTACTTTTTTCTTGTGTTCAGGCAAACTACAGCGGTGGCTGCACAACACAAACCTGGGAGAAGTGTCAATGTCATGTTGTTTGAGATTCGTGCAATCAGGAATGGGAGAGAAAACGTCTGCAATCTGCAAAGAGAGAAAGAAAACGAGGTGTCCCTTGCCCCCAAAAATGCTTTGTTGCTATGTTGGCATTCGTTAGTAGTATACACATTTTGGATAATAAATTCCCCATCCTAATGAATAACCTGTATTGCAATACATCAGCCAACCCCAGTCTTCCCACATCAATTAATGTGTTTGTCATATCCATGGGACAACCACACCCCTTGGTATTCTTCCTTTGACTATCCTCATGTCCAAATCCATTTTAGACTCCTGAGCCCCATGAAAGTTAGAATTACAATCATTCAGTTTATATAAATCCTACTCCACTGAAAAGGTCTCTTGTAAGCATAAAATTAGAGTTATCTAGGGAGCTATCTACAACAACATATTCTTATTAAGTACCTGTTTTGAATTAATTACATATCTGAGAGTATTTCTGGTAAAACTAACACAAGGCTTGAATTTCCCGGACACAGCTCACCCCGAAGTACTTCAGAAACTTTACCACACAACGTCTATTATGGGGAAAATTCTTAATAGTCTATTCATTTAATTAATAATATGAACTGAATAACTTTAAGCCAACAATCCACATGGTTTTAAACAACTGCAGTTTACCAACATGTATATGATATATATGTTAGATTAGATCCACAGACACATGGCAGATGGGAAGACACAGGGCCCTCATTTGCACCAACTGGCTCCCATTATTTGATACACACACACACAGGGCCGAAGGTTAAACAAACCATTCCTATTTGTACTGCCAAGATCAAACTGGGTTCTGCACTCAGTCATAAAGTGCATCAGAGGCCAGAAACCCAGTGGTGATGACAACAGCAGCAGAAATTACACACATCTGCCAGGAACAAACCAGCTCCCCCCCAAGAGATAATGCCTATGAGTATCTGCCACACATAAATAGCTCATTAGGCCTCTACCCTTCACAAAGGTTAATGTTTACAGCTCAAGTGTCCCCTGAAGGCTTCACAATGGATGTCCACAACCCCCTTCCAAACACCACACCAAAATACTTATGAAATGTGGCACATTAACAAGAAAACTCATGTGCTATGTACTCCAGGTCTTCTGGAGCTTATATTGTATAAATTCCACATTGTGCACTTCTGGAGGTTCTGCGACAGGCGTCCTGGTGTGCAGTATGCATCTGACGATGAACGGACTATGCGTGGTAGAACCACACACAGAATGTGAACAAACCTCCACTGAGAAGTTCAGTTTGAGTGGGTGGAGACTGTTGTCTTCAGGTCAAAGAGGCTGACGAATGGATGTGTAGGAGAGCATTTCTTGTGCCCCTACAGAAGATACTGCTCATGGAGCTGTGTAAGTGTGTCGAACCAAGTAGTGCCTGTAGTTCCAGTGTTCCAATGTGCTGTATGCAGGTTAACGTAGCACTTTTGTTTAGGGACCAATTTTCACGATTAACTAGTATGCATATTATTGGCATATTTGCTGTTTATTAGTACTTAATGCACATATTAATGTCTTATTCTGTACCATATTTTAGATACCTTAACCCTACCTCATTTAAGTTAACCTTTTGAGTGAACTGTTCCTTTAAACTCAAGCTAAACTCATTTATATGCTATCAATTATTATTATTATTACACACCAAATTCCGGAAATGTTGTGTTTTTTTTGTTGTTTTTTTTTAAATACTTTCAAATCACATGAGCCAATATTTTATACACAGTGTAACATAACAAATGTTTAAACTGAGAAATGTTATAAACAAAATTAGCTCATTTCAAATTTGATGCCTGCAACAGGTCTCAAAAAAGTTGGGATGAGGGCATGTTTGAAAGTGACGTGACATATGACCAATTATGGTGACCCATACTCGGAATTTGTGCTCTGCATCTAACCCATACAAGGTGCATACACACACAGCAGTGAACACACACACACACACCGTGAACACACACTCAGAGCAGTTTACCATGATGAAGCATCTCCTCTTCTTTTCAAAATAGTTTGAAGACGTCTGGGCATCGAGGTTATGAGTTTCTGGAGATTTGGTGTTGGAATTTGGTCCCATTATTGCCTGATATAGGTTTCCAGCTGAAGAGTTTGTGGTCGTCTTTGACATTAATTTTTTGTTTAATGATATGCTAAATGTTCTCTAAAAGGTGAAAGATCTGGAATGCAGGCCAATTCAACACCCGGACTCTTCTACTATGAATCCATGCTGTTTTAATAGCAGCAGTATGTGGTTTTGCATTGTCCTGCTGAAAACACGTCGTCTGGAGGGGAGCGTATGTTGCTCTAAAACCTTTATTTACTTTTCAGCATTCATAATTCCTTCCAGAACATGCAAGCCTGCCCATACCATCAGAGATGCTGGCTTTTGAACTGAACGCTGATAACACGCTGGAAGGTCTCCCTCCTCTTTACATGGTGTCCGTGATTTCTAACAAGAATGTCAAATTTGGACTCGTCTAACCATAGAACACTTTTCCACTTTGAAACAGTCCATTTTAAATTATCCTTGGCCCTCAGGAAACAATGGCGCATCTGGATCACGTTCACATATGGCTTGCTTTTTGCATGATAGAGCATTAGTTGGCATCTGCAGATAGCACGGCAGATTGTGTTTACCGACAGTGGTTTCTGGAAGTATTCCTGAGCCCATTTAGTAATTTCAATGTCAGAATCATGCCGATGAGTGATGCAGTGTCGTCTGAGGGCCCGAAGACCACGGGCATCCAACAAAGGTCTTCCGCCTCATCCCTTATGCACAGAGATTTCTACAGTTTCTCTGAATCTTTTGATAATATTATGCACTGTAGATGATGAGATTTGCAAAGCCTTTGCAATTTGACGTTGAGGAAGGTTGTTTTTAAAGTATTCCACAATCTTTTTATGCACTCTTTCACAGATTGGAGAGCCTATGCCGATCTTTACTTCTGAGAGACTCTGCCTCTCTAAGACATCCCTTTTATAGCTTATCATATTACAGACCTGATGTCAATTAACTTGATTTGTTGCTAGATGTTCTCCCAGCTGAATCTTTTCCAAATTTCTTTCTTTTTAAGCCCGTTATTGCCCTCATGCCAACTTTTTTGAGACCTGTAGCAGGCATCAAATTGAAATGAGTTAATTTAGTGGATACAAGTGTAAAATGTCTCTGTTTAAACATATGTTATGTAATCTATGTTCTATTGTGAATAAAATATTGGCTTATGTGATTTGAAAGTCTTTTAGTTTCTCATTTTGTTAAAATTTAAAAACGTCCCAACATATCCGGAATTCGGGTTGTATTATAATTATGTTCACTCATGGAATCTCACATTTATCCTATTTTGACCTGCTATCTTACATATAATTATTGCGCAACATTGGCAGGAATTGCCAGGCAGCTGGGAATGCAAGCTGGCCTTAATGGCTCAGAAGAAGCTCCTCACAACTGTAGATGCAATACAAACTTAATCGAGATTAAGATGCAAAGTTGCCAAATTAGCCAGGATATATTTGCAATATTGTGCAATATTATAAAAAAATACATTTAGGTTTTTTAAATTAATAATATAGATCGTAATGTGCTTGGATGTGTTTCATTGTTAAATTTGTTTTGACCTCATAATGTTTAATCAAAATTGTCAAAACTAGCACTCATGTGAAAACCTCAGAATATTCTCAGGTGACATATACAGGACTTCTTCAAACATTTAGATCTCTTAAATGCCAGCTTTACATTTACGCCCACATCTCAACATCCAGTCAACATAGAATCATTGAAACAAGGTTGCATAGAACCAAGTCCCTGTCCGGCACATTGTATTTTTTATTAAGCAAGGTATTAAATTAAATTATTTTACTTTATTACAGTAGATGTTTTACCAATGCCTGAGTTAATTTTGGATAGCTCTTAAAAATCATATAATGCCAAAAGTATAACGTTCTCCAGTACTGCTTCACCTACGGGGCCTGTGGCTCAGCATGTGACGCATTTGCTTCTTTCTTTTTTTTACTTACCATCAGTGTTGCGTGGTGGTGAGTCAATGAAAGTCAAGGACTACTTGTAACTATCTTCTGTAGTTATATATAGGCATAGGTATATATGGATAATCAGAGAAACACTGCAGTTTAAGTTTTTGTTCACACTGCAAATTACAGAAAGTACTGCGACATGGTAAATCTCTCTCCAAGATCTTAATCGGCAGTCAAACTTATCTTGCCTTCTTTCAGTCGAGTGTGAGCGAGGGTTTTCAGCTGTGAAGGACATGGACCGCTGGTCCTGTAACAAGCTGAGATGAGCTGCTTATCAAACGCATCTGAGGCAGAGAACAACCAGCACAGTCAAACTGCATTTTGTATTCAGTTATTCTGTTTATTTTATATAATATTGATAAAATGCAGTTTTATTAATCGGTTTAAATTTATTTTTCAATAAATTGAAACAAACTACAAGTCGAGGCTATAATATAAAAATTTTAAATGCAAGGATTTGAATGCATATTTGTTTGTTGTTTGTCCATAACACACAGCACTTGATAAATTCACTATTCATTGTCAGTGTTTAATAATTAAGCTGGCTATATAGCATCTTACAGAGATGGAATATTAAAAATGCAACCAGTAGTCATTTAATTAAGAAAGCATACTGTTATTGCACATTTTTGTTCACGTGAAATATAACCCCAATTATAGACTGAGTCGTTTACTTACATTTCCTTTCTTCCAATTAAAACAGTCTGCAATGACTTGGCAACCACTTTATAACAAATAAAGCAGAAATAGCACAGGCCAGACAGCAGGTTTACATACAGTATGAGTGCTGAAATACAGAGGTAGCTTCTGCCTTTCTGCATGTGTTGCCATAGAAGATAATTGAAATTTAACCCCTCAATATCAAACTGTGCAGAAATGCGGTTAAAGAAAGCTTTAATGTGGATAAATGGAATGTCTCTCTCACTTTAATGCCTCTTAAGAGAGAACTATTAAATATGTGAAAGATGTATTCTTTTTCATTAAAAACCACCGTGTTTCAAGGAAGAAAATGTCAAAGATAGCTCTAGCTGTCTAGATAGCTCTCTTTTAGTCTTTCTTCTGCCAGTACTCTTTCAGAGTGTGAATGTGGCAGGTAAGAGCTCACTTTTTGGACTACTCTAAATGACAAATCCCTAGGAAATAATTACCTATTTAAAAATGATAATATTTCACAGCATTGTGCTGACTACAATTTTAAATATAGAGATGTCAAATAGTTAGAATTTTATTTTGTATTCATGTTCTGATAATTTCAGATTTTTTTTTAAATGCACAAAGGAAAAAATCTAAATATGAGATTTGATAAAATAACAATGCAATCTGTTATTACACTATATTGCCAAAAGTATTAGGTCACACCCTTTTAATGAAAGGTTTGACTACTTTAGTAATTTCCATGAGTACAAATCTTAATGTTTAAGCATATAATGATATTCTAGGGGATTGTAATTTTATATCAACAGTTTGGACAGAACTCTTTTCTATTCTAACATGACAGTGTCTCTGTGTATAAGACAAGAATCAAAGAGAAATGATAATTCAGTCAGTGTGGAAGAACTTGACTGGTCTGCAGAAAGCAGCTGAACACCTCTGGTGTGACTTTAAATGAGCCGAAAACTCATCACCAAACACCAATGACTTATACATTCATTATATGGACAAAAGTACAGTAGTGGCACCCGTTCTTTAGAAGAGAAAAAGTAATGTACTTAAAAATTGTATTTCCACCTCTGTTGTAACAGTTTTGAAGTGTAAGAAATGACTGTACCCATATGTTCAAGTCATTGGTGTTTGGTGATGAGTTTTTGGCTCATTTAAAGTCATAGCAGAGGTGTTCAGCTGCTTTCTGCAGACCAGTCAAGTTCTTCCACACTGACTGAATCATCAAATATATATAAGGTTTATTTAATTTTTTTATTAGTTTCCCCCCCCCCTTGAAACTCTATTTAGAACATATGTTTTCCAAAACAAATTTTAGGGTAAAAAGCATGTTTTAAAAATACTATGCATTTTGCACCATAAACGTACCATTTTACAAATCTCATAATAAAAGGGTTAATAAATTACTAAGAAGTTAAACCTAATTAAAAAAAAATTAAAGTCTCATTAATGAATTATGTAGCCTAAGGATGCCTGCGCTCATGTAGTCTGGAGTGATGCAATCATACCTGGGGAAGCACTGTGAACTGAAGAGAGGCATAAGTAACAGCTATATCCCCCTGCAGCCCAAGACCGTTTGCCCACTGAAGCTAAGCAGGGTTGAGCTGGTCAGTACCTGGATGGGAGACTCCTGGGAAAACTAGGTTACTGCTGGAAGAGGTGTTAGTGAGACCAGCAGGGGGTGCTCACCCTGTGGTCTGTGTGGGTCCTAACGCTCCAGTATAGTGACGGGGACACTATACTGTAAAAAACCACCATCCTTCGGATGAGACGTTACACCGAGGTCCTGACTCTCTGTGGTCATTTAAAATCTCATGGCACTTCTCGTAAAGAGTAGGGGTGTAACCCCGGTGTCCTGGCCAATTTCCCCCACTGGCCCTTGTCAATCATGGCCTCCTAATAATCCCCATACACTTGATTGGCTCTATGTCTCTCTCTCCTCTCCACCTGTAGCTGGTGTGTGGTGAACGCATACACTTGATTGGACTCTATGATCTCTCTCCTCTCCACCTGTAGCTGGTGTGTGGTGAGACGCATACACTTGATTGGTCTCTATGATTCTCTCTCCTCTCCACCTGTAGCTGGTGTGTGGTGAGAGCATACACTTGATTGATCTCTATGTACTCTCTCTCCTCTCCACCTGTACTGGTGTGTGGTGAGCAGCATACACTTGATTGGCTCTATGATCTCTCTCTCCTCTCCACCTGTAGCTGGTGTGTGGTGAGAGCATACACTTGATTGTCTCTATGATCTCTCTCTCCTCTCCACCTGTAGCTGGTGTGTGGTGAGCGCATACACTTGATTGGCTCTATGACTCTCTCTCCTCTCCACCTGTAGCTGGTGTGTGGTGAGCGCATACACTTGATTGGCTCTATGACTCTCTCTCCTCTCCACCTGTAGCTGGTGTGTGGTGAGCGCATACACTTGATTGGCTCTATGACTCTCTCTTCCGCTCCACGTGTAGCTGGTGTGTGGGTGAGCGCATACACTTGATTGGCTCTATGACTCTCTCTCCTCTCCACCTGTAGCTGGTGTGTGGTGAGAGCATACACTTGATTGGCTCTATGACTCTCTCTCCTCTCCACGTGTAGCTGGCGTGTGGTGAGCGCATACACTTGATTGGCTCAATGTCTCTCTTTCCTCTCCACCTGTAGCTGGCGTGTGGTGAGCGCATACACTTGATTGGCTCTATGACTCTCTCTCCTTTCCACCTGTAGCTGGTGTGTGGTGAGCACATACACTTGATTGTCTCTATGTCTCTCTCTCCTCTCCACCTGTAGCTGGTGTGTGGTGAGAGCATACACTTGATTGGCTCTATGTCTCTCTTTCCTCTCCACCTGTAGCTGGTGTGTGGTGAGAGCATACACTTGATTGGCTCTATGACTCTCTCTCTCTCCACCTGTAGCTGGTGTGTGGTGAGCGCATACTCTTGATTGACTCTATGACTCTCTCTCCTCTCCACCTGTAGCTGGTGTGTGGTGAGCACATACACTTGATTGGCTCTATGACTCTCTCTCCTCTCCACCTGTAGCTGGTGTGTGGTGAGCGCATACACTTGATTGGCTCTATGACTCTCTCTCTCCACCTGTAGCTGGTGTGTGGTGAGCGCATACACTTGATTGGCTCTATGACTCTCTCTCCACCTGTAGCTGGCGTGTGGTGAACGCATACACTTGATTGTCTCTATGACTCTCTCTGCTCTCCACCTGTAGCTGGTGTGTGGTAAGCGCATACACTTGATTGGCTCTATGACTCTCTCTCCTCTCCACCTGTAGCTGGTGTGTGGTGAGCGCATACACTTGATTGTCTCTAAGACACTCTCTCTCCTCTCCACCTGTAGCTGGTGTGTGGTGAGCGCATACACTTGATCGTCTCTATGACTCTCTCTCCTCTCCACCTGTAGCTGGTGTGTAGTGAACGCATACACTTGATTGTCTCTATGACTATCTCTCTCCTCTCCACCTGTAGCTGGTGTGTGGTGAGCGCATACACTTGATTGTCTCTAAGACACTCTCTCTCCTCTCCACCTGTAGCTGGTGTGTAGTGAACGCATGCACTTGATCGTCTCTATGACTCTCTCTCCTCTCCACCTGTAGCTGGTGTGTAGTGAACGCATACACTTGATCGGCTCTATGACTCTCTCTCCTCTCCACCTGTAGCTGGTGTGTGCTGAGCGCATACACTTGATTGTCTCTATGACTATCTCTCTCCTCTCCACCTGTAGCTGGTGTGTAGTGAACGCATAACCTTGATTGGCTCTATGACTCTCTCTCCTCTCCACCTGTTGCTGGTGTGTGGTGAGAGCATACACTTGATTGACTCTATGACTCTCTCCTCTCCACCTGTAGCTGGTGTGTGGTGAGTGCATACACTTGATTGTCTCTATGACTCTCTCTCCTCTCCACCTATAGCTGGTGTGTGGTGAGCGCATACACTTGATTGTCTCTATGACTCTCTCTCCTCTCCACCTGTAGCTGGTGTGTGGTGAGCGCATACACTTGATTGGCTCTATGACTCTCTCTCTCTCTCTCCACCTGTAGCTGGTGTGTGGTGAGCGCATACACTTGATTGGCTCTATGACTCTCTCTCCTCTCCACCTGTAGCTGGTGTGTGGTGAGCGCATACACTTGATTGTCTATGACTCTCTCTCCTCTCCACCTGTAGCTGGTGTGTGGTGAGCGCATACACTTGATTGGCTCTATGACTCTCTCTCCTCTCCACCTGTAGCTGGTGTGTGGTGAGCATACACTTGATTGGCTCTATGACTCTCTCTCTCTCCACCTGTAGCTGGTGTGTGGTGAGCGCATACACTTGATTGGCTCTATCTACTCTCTCTCCTCTCCACCTGTAGCTGGTGTGTGGTGAGCGCATACACTTGATTGTCTCTATGACTCTCTCTCTCTCCACCTGTAGCTGGTGTGTGGTGAGCGCATAACACCTTGATTGTCTATAATGACTCTCTCTCCTCTCCACCTGTAAGCTGGTGTGTGGGGGGATGCGCATACACTTGATTGTCCTCGATGACTCTCTCTCTCTCCTCTCCACCTGTAAGCTGGTGTGTGGTGAGCGCAATACACTTGATTGTCTCTATGACTCTTCTCCGCTCCACCTCGTAGCTGGTGTGTGGTGGGGCGCATACACTTGATTGTCTCTATGACGCTCTCTCCTCTCCACCTAGTAAGCTGGTGTGGTGGTGAGGGACATACAATCGTGAATTGGCCTCTATGACCTCTCTCTCCTCTCCACCTGTAAGCTGGTGTGTGGTGAGCGCATACACTTGATTGTCTCTATGACTCTCTCCTCTCCACCTGTAAGCTGGTGTGTGGTGAGAGCATACACTTGATTGGCTCTATGACTCTCTCTCCTCTCCACCTGTAGCTGGTGTGTGGTGAGCGCATACACTTGATTGTCTCTATGACTCTCTCTCCTCTCCACCTGTAGCTGGTGTGTGGTGAGCGCATACACTTGATTGTCTCTATGACTCTCTCTCCTCTCCACCTATAGCTGGTGTGTGGTGAGCGCATACACTTGATTGTCTCTATGACTCTCTCTCCTCTCCACCTGTAGCTGGTGTGTGGTGAGGGCATACACTTGATTGTCTCTATGTCCTCTCTCTCCTCTCCACCTGTAACTGGTGTGTGGTGAGCGCATACACTTGAATTGTCTCTATGACTCTCTCTCCTCTCCACGTACTGGTGTGTGGTGAGCACATACACTTGATTGGCTCTATGACTCTCTCGTCCTCTCCACCTGTAGCTGGTGTGTGGTGAGCGCATACACTTGATTGTCTCTATGACTCTCTTCCTCTCCACCTGTAGCTGGTGTGTGGTGGCGCATACACTTGATTGGCTCTATGTCGCTCTCTCCTCTCCACCTGTAGCTGGTGTGTGGTGAGCGCATACACTTGATTGGCTCTATGACTCTCTCTCCTCTCCACCTGTAGCTGGTGTGTGGTGAGCGCATACACTTGATTGTCTCTGACTCTCTCCTCTCCACCTGTAGCTGGTGTGTGGTGAGCGCATACTTGATTGTCTCTATGTCTCTCTCCCTCTCCACCTGTAGCTGGTGTGTGGTGAGCGCATACACTTGATTGGCTCTATGACTCTCTCTCCTCCACCTGTAGCTGGTGTGTGGTGAGCGCATACACTTGATTGGCTCTATGACTCTCTCTCCTCTCCACCTGTAGCTGGTGTGTGGTGAGCGCATACACTTGATTGGCTCTATGACTCTCTCTCCTCTCCACCTGTAGCTGGTGTGTGGTGAGCGCATACACTTGATTGTCTCTATGACTCTCTCTCCTCTCCACCTATAGCTGGTGTGTGGTGAGTGCACTGGTGCCGTTGTCCTGTGGCAGCCGTCACATCATCTAAGTGGATGCTGCACACTGGTGGTGGTTGAGGAGAGACCCCCCACATGATTGTAAAAGCGCTTTGGGTGTACAACAATACATAATAAAAGCGCTATAAAAATGCATCATTTATCATCATTCATTCATCATGGGAATGCGCTGTGACCAGAGCTCATCCAGAAGTCCTGTTGGGAGTTGAGTTGAGTTTTATTAGCTGGAAGCACTAATTTCTCATTCCAACAGACATAGCAATCCTGCCTTCTCCACGTGAATCAGACACTGTGGAGTGCTGCTCAATTTAAGGAACATTAAAAACCATTAGTAAATATTTTAACAACTCATATTTTTTCTGTAGCTAAGTTTACATGGGCAACCTTTGTCTCAGACAGAATGCAATCATTCCAAATGCAGTGTTCACATGAGCACTAAATAAAGTGATCGGTTGATGTGCACATATAAATGTCGAAAGCTTTAAATGAGATTGATGTCTACTCCACCCCTTACAATCCAATTGAATTTGAATTCAGAACGAACTCAATCAGAATAATTAACGTGCTTACTTGAAGAAATTTCAGTAGATAAAGCAATCAGTTCAATTAATATTTGATTCTTTGGTTGCATATAAACCAAAATAATGAAATTTCAGTCAGATTTGGCAAATTCACATTTAGATTTTTTTTTTGATAGTACACTTCAGCCATTCTACTAACTATAATTAACTTGTCAACTCTATGTCAACTAACCGTCATTAGAGTATTTGTAGACTGTCTGCTTAATATCCGCTAACACTTTATTTTGATGCTCCATTAATAGACATTCTACTGACTATGGGTAACTTTACAATTACATGTCAACTTATTCCACTAACCCTAACCTAACCTAACATTTTACTAATACTGTAATGAGAATTATTTCGACACGTAGTTGCAAAGTTACTTATAACCCCGGTTTCACAGACAAGGCTTACGTTTAGTCCTAGAATAAAATGTAAGTCTGAGCTATTTCAACTGAAATATACTTGCACTGACTGATCTTAAAATATATCAGTGCATTTGTTTTGTCTCAAGATACACACTAGTGATGTTTTTTCTAAGGCACATTTATAAAAATGACTTAACTGTCCTAATTAAACTATGGCCTAATCCTGGCTTAGTCTAAGCCCTGTCTGTGAAACCGGGCCATAGTTAGTAAAATGTCTAACGTGGACAATCAAAATGTTGCCGATGACACCACAGGAAAACTTTTTTGTGTACTCTATCAATTTCCATAAAATATCAAATGTGTGTAATTTGATTACTTTCTGAATGTCATTGTATCGTACAATCTCTATGCACACATGATCAGTCCATCTTATTTTGATTTGTTTAGATCAGAACTGATCATGTCATTCTACATTATCCAAGCTGTCCTCTAATTAGCATCCAGTAGCATCAAATATTAATTAGTTTGAACTCTGAGCAATGTGTTAACATGCTTGACCGCTGCAGCTTGTCAGTCTACTCCAGACTTCACTGCATCTGGAATGTTGACATGAAACATGTGAAATGACCTTTACAGTTATATTGACAGCATTTTGAAATTATATGATGTTACATCTTTAACTTGGGATTCAAATCTTCTGAAAATTTGCATGGAGTAACTGCCATACTCAAGTGTTGATCCCCCCAAAAAACTCAAAACTGATTAGATCAGACATCTGGTGAGCTACTTTTTCCTCTTAAGAAAACTAGATGTGAGTCAGCTTGATCCTTTTCTTTATTTAGTTCACATGGTAGTATATGTTAACAAGGCCACGAGGCACATTTTTAATGCTATGCGATGCACATGAGGTGTGGCCACACTCCAATACCAAAAAAATAATGTAGGCCATTTTTTATTCCAGAACAGAGTGGATCGGCACGACAAAATTGAACGTCTTTTCAACATCATCTCAGCCTAGTTGGAATGATTTTTAGAGGTCAGGGGATAACAATGGACAGGTTGGACAGGTTGTGACATCACTTTTATAGACTGAGCTCATTAATATTATGAATATTAAGTAACGGACAGAAAGGTTGCCAGAAAATGTTCTTAGTGCGGTCACATTACCTAGTTAATATTAATGCACCATTAATGCTGTCTTAGCATAGGGATACAATATCACACCAGGTTTATATTTGCTCAAATATTTTGGCTGTCTTTTAATGTTTTTAATAATTATTTTAAATAATTGTGGAGGCAGTTATTAATTAGTAGCCTAGTGAAATTTTGTGAAGAATGTTGTTAAATTGCACACAATAAAGTCAAGAACATATAATTAACAAAGTAAATAGGATCCTTTCTGGTTTTGTTTTAGAATACAAATTTCAATTCAAAATATTAAACCAAGTGTAAGAAAAAAAAGCTAATAAAATGTACACTGAACTTTAAATGGAATTTGAAATTAGTATTAAAATAAATCACATGACAGGCACAGTTAATTTAAATGATGTGGAAGCAAGTAATGAGGGAACGCCGGTGGTACAGAAGGCGAATGGGATCATGAAGCATGTTACTGTAGTAATAGTGCTACCTGAACTCAAGAGGGCTGTCGGTTCCTCATTAGACAACACTTCCTTATCTTGGCAACCCTTGTGCTCGTCCCTTGACAGTGAAGTCTCTTAATATCTGCAGGGTCTTGTCATGCAGTAATCCCCTTAATGCATGATAAAACATCAGGTTTACCACTTAAGTTCTCCTCTGTACTCCACTCAGAAGGGACCTAGAAGGGGCACAATTAAGTTGACTCAGGTCCAGCATACCTTTCCCTTACAAGCCGGCGCTGCCAGCGGAGTACTGCAGCTATAAAAATGTAAATGCGTGCTGGGCAGGATAACAGGCCCAGTTTGCTGCTTCAGCAGCTTCACACATGAACGTTCAACAGAGCATCTGTTCTTGCTTACTGTGAGTTATCCTGTGTGTGAATGAATCTGGGCTTGGGAATCATTCACAAGACAGAAAAAAAACATTTAGCACTGCAGCAGACGCTGCTTGACGTGCTTAGGTGCTACCATAAACTGTAAAGTCACTTCACCAGAATAGTTGCTAATTTGCTGGTTGACATTAAATTATTAACACTGCTGACTTGCAATGCTTTCAAACTAATTTTGTTATGCGTATAATATAACAGAGTTTAGACCATCTTCTTTCTGAAATGTTATTCACAAGAACCCAGACAATGGATTGTACTTATTCTGCTGATATAGACGTAAGAATATATAGCCCATGTAGTCTGAAACAAAGATATAGGTAAAATACAATATGGGTATAAATGACGAACATACAAATGAGAATCAAGCCAAAAACACATCAGAATTAACACTTAATATATATATATATATATATATATATTAGGGGTAGTATGGTATGCATACCGATCCGTACAGTTCACGGAGAAAATTTCAAATGGAAGTGATCATCCCTATCCTCTTGGAGTGGGGACTTTGGAGTGAACAGGGCATGTTTGTGCAATTATTTCGGCGTTTGAATCGGTCTTTGTCATTCACGTGTGTTTATTATGTGTGACGTCACTAAGGTGCCATTTTGAAGGTATCGTTGCATTGAGCAGTGAACTGAAAGTGTACAGTGCCATACAATAAAGACAGATTAACTCGTCATACTGAAGAAACAGAAGGCAAATCAAGTAGATGCTGTTCCTAATTATTTAGCAACCGTAATTAATATAATTTGTCATTGATGATTAACAATTAACACTGATCCATACCACCTGACGCAAAAAGTTGAGTGCCACCGGGATCGCTGCCTCTAACCTCATTGGATATATGATTATATTGTTTACTGTATAAAAATTTATATTATTTACTTCTACACATATATGTTCTGTTTTTGTCTACCATTGATTTGCACACATTATTGTTATTTTTTCTACTTATTTTGATTATTTATTTTCTTCACCTATATTTATATATATTCTCGTGTTGTGTTACATATTTTGCACTGTCCATTGAGCAGACCTGAACTGAATTACATTTCACTATTGATTATATTCTGTATAATTGAGTATGTGACGAATAAAAAAAACCTTGAACCTTATTTGCACAATCGTAAGTAATTACATCATGTGAGTCTCTATCATTAAACCTTACCCTGTTTGTTAAAAATGTTCCATACTTTATTTGGCTGATAACACGTACTGATCAGTAGCTACTTATAACAAGGACAGAATCAAAAACACACTTATGAAAATGCCATTATACATACTTTATTATTAAAGCAATACTGTGATAAAAATCAGTTTCAAAATGCATAACAGAAGATGTGGTGCTTGTAACCCAGATGATCATACAGGCAGTGCCAGATCAGACCTAGAGCTTGCTCTTGGGGGTCGGAATGATTATTTTGCAGCCATTGCTCTATGCTCTCTGATTTTGCATTAGCTGGAAAGTGCTCAACCACTGAGGGGACGTTGCTGGCACACTGCCGGATTTCAAACCCCCCTGAGGCGAGTACAGATCTCATCTTCTTGACCAGCTGCCTAGCTTTGTCCACAGTGGGAAGACTCTGAAGGCAGTTGTCAAATTAAAATCACTGTTCTATCGACTGCCTTGCTTCAACATCTTATGGCTGGTGGTCTCTGACGTGCTTCTAAAGTGCAAAGGTCGCACAGCATGGGCTGCAAGTTGTTCCAAATGGTAAGACTTGCCATTGGTAGATGGCAAGTCTCCTTTCCACATGTTTCACCAGATTAACCTTAGGAGAGGTTTTTCTTGGCAGGAGTCTTACCTGATGGAACATAGCACGTATGTCGCCACTGATTGCGACCGTGTGCTGTTGGAATGTAAAAAGGACTCCTAGTAATAAAGTACCAAGGCAAGGGCCAGGAAGGAGCTGCTGGTTGAGGGAGAGACCTTGATGGACGAAAGAACAGTTAAAAACTAGTCTGTTCTTACCATTGTGGTAGACAAGATGTGGGATAAACCACGATTCCTCATCTGAATGTAGAAGCTCTAATGGGACCTTGACACCATATCCTGCATCCAAAAGCTTCTGAATCTCGACCTCATAAACCTTGGCTTTTTCTGGATATTTTCCAAAGTGTTGAATGAATGAATGAATGAAGCATTTATATAGCGCTTTACTAGTGTTACACTGTGCTTCTGAGATTGTGTAGATCGGAATCCCTGGTACTCAGTGGTGGTGCATTAGCAGCACGTAGTAGAGGGGTTGCATAACGCCATATTCCATCCACTTTCACATGCTGTGTTTTGCTTTCCAGCAGTTCCATGGCAAGTTGGTCTTGTCGTTAACGCATTACCAGCTTCTTGTTGTGGTAAGGGACAATGTCCAACTGCCACAGCCGTTCGACCTGTCGAAGAACAGGATCTCGCGCTAAAAAGAGGGAAGTGAGTAAGCACTGTTGAGATGATACCTGGTGCAGAAGAAGCCTATCTGGTCATTTTAAGCACCCAACCAAGCTGCGTGTGTACAGTGCCTGCTTCGCCACCGGGACCCAATCGAATGGGTTTCTTTGCAGCGATTAAACCTGGGTTGTTGGATCCAATTAAGAGTAGGGGTTGAATCTTACTAAATGATGGAAGTGGAATACCCTATGACAATAACTCCGCTGAAGTCTCTCGAACGGGTATATCTTCAGTTAGAGTCAGGAGAGGTGCAGAGAATACACCGGCTAGGTTGTACCTTTTGTTCGGTTTGGGCTGGGATGAAAGCTGAAACTGGACTGATTGTCCCTCCAGTTGGGTAACATCATGGCGAATTATTTGAAAGGCCATAACCTCCTTCTTTCCTTGTAGGCCTAGTTGCTGGACTGCCGTCGGGAGAATAATGGTGCACTGTATCATCAAGGAAGGCGAAGGTTTGTATAGACTTTTCGCCTTTCCACAGCATCATGAGGATGCCCTTTAGGAAGACACGTCCTGTAGGGCTAGGTGGAGTCACGTAGATTCGGTCGCTGGTTGTTGTAACTAGCATGATGCTGGGGCCCTGCTCTGCTATGCGATGTAGAACTCTGAGATGCGCACATCCCCTCGTGGTTTCTTCAGTGTGCACTCATTACAATTGGGGCTGGTGCATCTGCATTTCCAACATCCCTTACCATTTCTTATCCATTTTATAAGTTGTTTAGGTGGGCATTCAGTTATCTCATTGCACTGAGAAAGGTAGTGCTCTTCACTGTGACAGAATAAACACAGGTGCTTTTTTATCTTGACACGTTGCTGGTTAGGAGAAGCCTCTGTTCGGATGAGCTGTACTTCTTTAACCTTCTCAGGCTGATTACTACCAGGATAAACAGAGATAGCCCGGGTTTGTGGCTTAATGATAGCAGGCTGCTCTCTACGTGAAGCCAGAGCCTTCTCAGTGTGGTAGCGTTGAGCCATCTTTTATAAAAGACTTTGAGCTTCAGCCTTGACCATCAACCACTCTGTAAGGTCATGTATGTTACATGGATTCAGACTGTCTGTACTCAGTCTTTCCCTTAACTGGAGGTGCTCTATGAAGCCATACCTGTAATGTCTAGGGAGTTTACTAAGCAGCCTGTCAACATGTCTGGTACAAGTAAGCTCTCGTCCATTTGGTCCCTCCAGGGATGTAAGCATACCCACTAGAAGGTCAACTATAAGAGTAAAGTTCTGGAATAGTTTAGAATCTCCAGCCTTGATATCTGATCAGTTCATTAGAGCCGCAACCTCACTTTGTGCAAGCTGGTGGGGTAGGCTTGGGGGGGGGGGGGGGGGCTGTGCCGGGGATAACCAATTTTCTGATGGGGCTATAGCCCTGTCAAGCCCCGCCCTAGCACCGACACTGTATTATTATATATATATATATATATATATTAAACACAACAAGCCACACACAATGATTATGTGCATCAGACTCCAAAAACTGAACACGAATTTGTGACAGATAAGCACTTTTCAAAGTTCATGCATGAAGATAACACAGCTCTGCTACTGCTATGTGCACACAAGGGATAAATATATTTAAAATGTTTTCATATATTTACGTTATACTTTCTTCTGCAGAACACAAAATATAATATTTTGAAGGACAATGGAGATGTAGAGTTTAAATTATAGTAGGTGATACACAGTTCATAATATTATAGGAAAGATGGAGGTGGAAACCAACTCAACATAAACGTAAACTTGAATCAAATATTTAGATAATAAAAGGAAAAGACATAAAATGTCTCAGGCCCGGTTCTCTCTCTTTCTACAGTTGTCACTTCTGGCTTCTGGCAAACAGCAGAGATTGCTTCGTCCCCTAGTAAATGGCAGCTGCTCCTCTGTGACCTATTTAGTAGACAGCAGCAAATTGATCCGTCTCTCTGCCAAGTCACTCCAGCTATACCTCAGCTAGCAGCAGCTGCCCCCTGTCCTCCTTGCCATCGCAATCCACCTCAGAAGGGCTCTTTGATGGTGTGTTCCTCCTAGGTTATGCACCAGTTTAACAGTTCATATGATCGGTAAGGAGGTGCAACTGGCTCAACATAAACTTAGTCAAATAATCTGCATAAATTCACAACAAATATATTTTTTTTTTAGAATGTTTAAATAAAAAAGCATTCGTTCAACTGTACTTCTGCCATTTTTCCATGGCTGTCAGCCCACTGGGAGTCACCAAACAACAATGTTGGGGGTAACGTATTACAAGTTATGCAAGTTACGTTATCAGTTTACTTTTTTCAAGTAACTAGTAATGTAACATTATTTTTTTAATTTAGAAGGATATAAAGTTAATTTTAGATATGTGATTTATAGTTGATTTCCCATCTATTGACTGACAGCCCTCCTGTCTCCATGTTAAAAGAAATTGGTAGTTAGTGCAGAGGTGTTGTCTGTGCTGTGTACTGTGTACACTGTGCTGTGTAAGTTACTGAAGTTTTAGACTACACGTGAACATGTATTCAAGCGTCAATTTTGTCGCCGAAAATGACGACAAAAGATATTCGTCAACTAACCTTTTTTCTGTGACTAAGAAGAGACATTGACGAGCTGAAACTAATATCTGATATCAAAAACTATGACGTTAACAAGACGAGACGGGACTAAAATGTTATTTGAGTACTACCGGAGATTCAAAATACATCCTGTAGGCTAAGTTTTCTGTTTTGTCTTTCAAAATGTGCGTCTCTGTCATTGGATAAGGGGCGTTTGCATATCTAGTCTCAGTTTGGCAGCCGCAGTGGACGGATAGGCTACCAAAACATGAACTAGCGATCTGAAACAATGGCCTCACCACCCGAAGGGTTAGGGACTGGGTGACCAGATGTCCCGCTTTTCCCAGGAGTCACAATTCGTTGTCGATTAAAGGCAGGATAGGCAGAAAATTGCTGATAAAAGTGTGCTCTCGCGCACGCTCCACTTCTTCAGTTCTCATACAGTGCACGATCAGTTCTCCGTGCTCACTGCTCAAATACACACACAGCAGTCCAAATGTCTATCGTGTAGAGCAGGGGTCGGCAAGTAACTTTGGCATCGGGCCAAAAAAAATTATGACACTAGATGGCGGGCCAGAACATAGTTAAAGGAAAATAAGTGACTTATTGGAATGCTGGTGTACAAACTTTTCTTTACTACCACGTCCACATGACAAGCTAATAACATGGTTGTCAGCCTCGTAATAGCTGCTTTTTGCAGTGCAAATTTAGTTTATGATGAAAATAACTACGTTTTCGTCAGTAATTTTACCTATAGATCGATGCTTTCCTAACAGATTTCTGCTCATTCGAAATCGGATACAGATGAAGTTGCCTTGTAAGATTACATTTGTTTGAATGCATTATTGACAGAGCGACTGCGTTTGAACAAGTGTTGTAGTACTTGTTTAAATCATGTTTTCAGCCGAAAATATTCAGTATCTAGACTAGCCTTCACATTCTTCTATTTGAGTGATCCTACTCTATCAATCTAGCTACATATTAACAGGTGAATTCTTGCTAAATATGCAGTTATATTATGGGTCGTTGGCATTAATTGTAATTGTGATGGTGGTGGAGCGCTCTTGGAGCAAGTGAAAACCCAGACGCTCTGACTTTTAAAAAAACAGGTCTTCGCTCATGTCAAAATCACACCGATCCACTCCACTCCGCTCATACTCTGATTGTGAGTAAATGTTGCTGTCATGAGATATTTATTTCAGAACCATCTGCTTTTTCCTAATTCAATCCTTGATTCAAATGTATCATAAGATTAATTGATTTGGTCTAAAGAGAGAAGAACTGATGACTATTTTTGTTTGAATACTACATATAAAATAGCTACCAAAATAAATGTTGGTGACTGCAGTTTGACTAAAATAAATGACTAAAAGTTGACTACAATGCAATGACTTTTCGTAGACTAAAACTAGACTAAAACTATGAAAGACTCGAATGACTAAATAGTGACTAAGACTACTAAGCATTTTCTTCTCAAGATAAAGACTTAGACTAAATAAAAAATGCCTGCCAAAATTAACACTGCATGTATTTACTCATCTCACCTGCACAAAAACAGATTCAGTATTCCTCAAAATGAATGACAGTCAAATGCAAACTCAGAATATTATACAAACCTTCAATAATTTATGTTAAATAAGACAAATATAATTTATGTATATAATCCCATTTTGTTGACCACTGTCTTTGCTACTGATCTTCAATAATCCAATTAAACCAAACTAAGGAAAAATGACACATTTGTGTTTCCTTTTAATTATTTCTGAATATTGTTGAACTTTCTTCTCCTGTGTCATATTCTTCATGCAATTCGATTGAGCTGCACCCTCTACTGTACATACGTGGATTTATATTTTCTTCAGCCTGAGGCTTATTCATTTAACTTTTGGTGTGAAAGGGCTTTTACATTTGTAAAATAAAAACATTTTTTTATTAAAAACAAACAAGCGAGCCCTGCCCAGATTTAAAAAGTAACAAGAATGTAATGTAACATTACTTTCCATAAAAAGTAACTAAGCAATGTAATTAGTTACTTTTTTAGGGAGAAACACAATTTCCTTGCCTCCTTCCCTTACATTTTAAGGCAGTGGAACTAAGATGCAATGAAATAAGTGAAGAAAGGAAACAAGGATGCACAAATGTGTATTGAAGTTACCTTAACCCATCACCTCTGATGGGGTTAACCATAAAGAGTCTGACTTGCATATGTTTCTCTTCTGGTTCCGGAGGGTGAGTGGTGCATTTGGCTAATGAGGATTGCAGGGCAGGATGGTCATGTAGGCATGATTTCATGCAATATGAAACCCACATGGACAGCTGAATGAATGCCATGGTGTCATTTTTAGGCAGACAATTGCAGCCAAAGAGATGTTTCCAGCCTCTGGTGGAAGATGATTTGTTTACCCTGGTCAAGATGATGGAGTTGCTTGCTGATGAAGGAATCTCTGGCTGGATGATGAAATAATTTGCTGAAGTGAGAGACAAATGGTTGTTTATGTGACTGCGTGAAGCGAAAGAGGAACCTGCCCCATGTGCTTGACCAGTTCCTCAGATCAAAAAAGCAAAGAGGTGACTGTTCAGTGAACACTAGGATATTTTATAGTGCTGTGCTACAAGTTTAAATAAATGCTCATTTGGACAGAAGACAGTTGCATGCTCAGGCCTCGGTCACTATCAACCACATTAAACAACAGTGATCTGTCTGTTTGCTATGTTTCTGGCCAAGAGCCCAGAATCCATTTTACGTACAGGTGAAAAATGCTGCACAATTCTCCATATTCTGCAATTTTACACTTCAATTCAGGTAGAAGTGAATGAAAAAGCACACCCCACAGAAAAAGAATGTGTTTTATAAGATAAGGGCCAATGTCACCTCTCCTAAAAGAGACAATTTATGCCCTCTCTGAAAATCATAATACAGTCACCACCTTTATCCTCAAGTTAGCTTTTAAGAAATAATACAATCTTTTTATTATTTTTTCATTCATTCTGTGCATTCAGGGTCCTGTCACTAAAATAATAAATAATTAATTAAGTCAAATAATTTGCAATTGATGAGGAGGAAAGGTAAGCTAATCTTTTTTTTTAAAATGAAAGCAGTCAAGAAGTATGTCTGTGGGCATTCCTATTTCCGAAAATTAAAATTAAAAGCATTTCTCAGTGCATTCTGAGCCACTTCTGGCACTTGCTGGAAATTCTATTCATTTTCATGTTCTTGGCTTTTATTTTCTTACAAAGCACCAATAAAGTGTGTCTTATATTATTTTTGTCTTAAACGTATGTGTTACTCATTTTTAAGAGCAACAAATATTGAAATATGGAAAAGAAGCATTTGTTTGTATGTATGTATATATATATATATATGTATATGGGGCTGGGCAAGTTAACACGTTTTTAATCGCGTTAATTGCGTTAATCGCGTTAACGCATTAATTGATTAATGCCGATAATTATTTTAATCGCTCGTCAACGCAGTATTTATTATTATGAAAGTCCGTTGCTCACTGGCTCTAAATACACAGAGAAACCATGGCTCCCCTTCAGTCGGTCACTCCGAGTCATGTCGGGTGACTGACGAATTGGAATCTCTCTTAGAGAGACCAATTCACTTGTGAATTGAGTGTAACTAAACGAGCCAATGCACATTGGCATGCGATTATTGCATCCAGCTGCCTCTGATCACAGCGTAAGTATAAGTAGGCAGCGGGTGCAGCGCATATTCAGCTTTTCGCTTCGGAGCCAAGCGGTCTTTTCGTTCTGCTCCTGACCTCTGCTACGAGTGCCTACAAGAGTTAACGCTCTCAAGGAAGCTCTCGTGCTGGTGGTACGGCACTTCAGCGGCAGTGGTTCTTCTGTGTCGAGTGGATTGCACACATCGGGCTGCACTAACCCCTGTTTGTGCTAAAAGTGGCCATCTCCCCTGTGCCCTTCAGCAAACTAAAAAAGTGAATTCTTAAAGAGCATTCACGGGTAAAAAGACGTCTTTAAAAAGATGCCCTTCCACCCGTGCGTTTCTGGATGCAGTTGCTACCTGGCGCTGGGTGATGGTCACGATCGCTGCCTCTTGTGTCTGGGTGTTAAGCACACTGAGGTGGCTTTCGTGGATGAGTCAGTCGAGCTGAAGTTTCTCTCAATGAAGACTCTACTCCTGCTTGCACTGGCCTCCATCAAGAGGGTAGGGGACCTGCATGCATTTTAGATCGACGATACATGCCTAGAGTTTGGGCCGGCTGACTCCCAGGTAATCCTGAGGCCCCGGCCTGGCTATGTGCCCAAGGTTCCCACTACTCCCTTCGGGGGTCAGGTGGTGAGCCTGCAAGCGCTGCCCCTGGAGGAGGCAAATCCCAGCCCTAGCTTTGCTTTGTCCCGTCCGAGCATTGAGATGCTACGTTGATAGGACGTGAAGCTTCAGGACCTCAGACCAGCTCTTTGTCTGTCACGGAGGGCGGCATAAGGGGAATGCCATCTCTAAGCAGAGGATGGCCCACTGGATATTGGATGCCATCACCCTGGCTTATCAGGCACAGGTTTTTCCCTGCCCGTTCAGGTTGAGAGCCCACTCTACTAGAACTGTTTCTTCCTCCTGGGCATTGGTTCACAGCTATGGTATTACCAACTCGCTAGCTGATATTTGTAGAGCTGCGGGCCCTAACACATTCACTAGATTCTACAGCCTTCGTGTGGAACCGGTTTTATCCTGTGTTCTCACCTCAAATGGGTAGAAGCACTGAGAGGCTTCGGTTTCGAGTCGGCTTGCTCCAGAGCAAAACTGCTCCAGAGAGTCCGTACCGTAGACCCTGTCGAGCTCCTCCGTCCCCTCGGCAGCCAGATGTGGCGGAGCATCTGGCGCCAGGCCCTCACTCGATGAATCCGTGAGAACCAGTAGAGGGCTGGAAAACATCTGTAAAGACCTAATTTGATCCCATATGTGTAAAGTCTACGGTATAGCCTCAGAGCCCATGTTTCCCCGGCAGAATTTCTGCCATTTTCCAAGAAGCCACAATCACTTCTAATTTTCCATATGCACCTAAACGGTTGTTCATATGTGTTAGTGCTTCTGAACCTCCTTCGGGAAGGTTGGGCTCCCGCAGCGTTCCTATTCCAAGTGGAACGGGTACGTTTTCCCAGTGTTATCCAGTCTTTATGAGTTGGTAATACCATAGCAACAGTAACTGATCTTCTCGGGCTAAGCCCTGACCTGTGCCAAAAAATAGGGGCACAGGAAGCCTCCACAGGACACTGGAAGGGGCAGTATGTGTGGCCCTTTGGTAAGGATCCCAATTCGTCGGTCACCCGATGTGACTCGGTGTGACCAACTAAAGGGGAACGTCTCAGTTACATATGTAACCCTTGTGTCCTGAAGGAGGGAACGGAGACGTCATGTCCCGTCGCCACGGCTGCTGTACCACCGCTGAGCGGCCGGGTCACCAGCTCGACTCCTCAGCGAAAACCTGAATATGCGCTACACCTGCTGCCTACTTATACTCACGCTGTGGTCAGCGGCAGCTGGATGCAATAATCTCATGCCAATTTGCATTGGGACGCAGGGTAAGTTTCCGATAGCACTTGAAGACAGCAGTAAAGCGCTCAGCAAAATGGAGTGCACTGTCTTGTTAACTTTGTGGTTTGGTAACTTGAGTCGTTTGGGACGTGGTAACACACGGCCCCTCTCACAGTGTATTACTTTACAGAGCCCACCTCTTCCAACCGAGCTTGAAATGCCTAAAAGAACCGTGCCCGAGCTCAGCACGGAGCGATGACACTAGTAAAACAAACTGGGCTTTGGGGGTCAAACGCGCTCAGACACGGTTAAGATTGCCTAGTGTGAGTGCACCCTTATTCTCCCTCATCCCGCACACACGAGTCTTTACCAGCCCGCACTCGCCCATCAAGTATTGTCCCGCGCCCCACTCTGATGCGTTGGGTTCTGTGATCATGCAGGTCTCTACTCAGAAGATGCTTGTTATAATATTTTGATTGAGGTTCTGGAACCTAAGCATAACGTGTTTTTCTATAACAAACTATAAAATATTTTCTAAAAAAACGATAAAGCCCTGACAGTGGTAAATAGCTTTGGTTTTATATTTCATTTGATTACATTAAAGTTACGAGGCATAATTTGTACTGCTATGTCAAAGGAACACTGCTGTTAAAAAGCACCTAACAATTTGATTAATGTTTTAATCATTGTCCAGCACTAATATATATTTGAGCTAAGCTTCTTGTAGAAGAGTGTCAGAAACTTGTAAAAACAGATGACATTTGTTTACGCGATTCCTGTAAAATTGGCCTAAAATGCCTAAAAAAGGCATACCCAAAGTAAATTGCATGCTGTTCTTGAACCAATTGGATTATATGCATGGTTTTGGTCGCTTTTGAAAGGTGACACACTGAGGTCTGAGGTTTGAGGTCAGAATCACTGCAAGTCTTACTGATATTGAGTTATAGCACTTTGAACACACTGAAAAAGAAAATCTTAATACATTTATTTTGTAAATAGAAGCCTGCAGATGACTATAGCTGGGAGCTATTAGCTGGAAAATACATTGGGATCACAGAATGAAGCCTTACCAAGGCTAATTTCCCAATTGATAAACAATATATTAGAAAATTAGTCAAGGGTCATGTACTGTATACTGGCCTAATATAGTCCGCATTGAAAACTAGATCCTATCGACAATTGTAAGCATCATGGTCATTATCAGTGACCCAAAATTAGTAAAGTTTGTCTATATTTATTTCAGAAGCTTTTTGGTTGTAAACCAGCGTAACCTGCAACAGGCTGAACATGAATGGGAATGCTAACAGATTACAGGTATTCTCAGTATTAACTAGCTGCTTATTTGCATGCATATTAATAGCATATTGCATGTTTATTAGTACTTATAAAGCACATATTGATGCCTTATTTTGCATGAACATATTTTATATATTTTTAAGAGTAAGTACGGGGTTTTTAATAAATGAAGCCAAACATAGAACAGAAGCACAGAAAGCACTGGGAACGAGAGCATTATAGGAAACAATGACCGACAAAGGACAAGTGAAACACAAGGGCTATACTGTATATAAAGAGCTGAAGCAGTGGACTAATCAGCAGTTACCAGTAGTGATCTTTTCAAACCTTCGAATCAATTGAACCAATTGCTTCACAAAATGAATCACCATTTTGAAGTGCTCAAAACACCACAAGCTGGTGAGGCCTGCTAGTCAAAACTATGTAAATGCAACATAAACAGCTTTTACAAACCAGTGGTGGCTCGTCGGGGGAGGAAGCACTGCTTCCACAAAATGTTGAGGTGAAAATGGGAAGATGACGATAATAAAATTACAAATAAATTTCAGTTCATGTCATGTGTATTTTTTGTTTGTAACCGATCATAATAGTGATGTAAATTACGTGATATTAGTTTGAACGTCTCCCGCTGCACTGATAGTATACTGAGTGCTTATGATGAGTAGAGATATTGAATATTTAATCACTAACAGATTTACCAAGCTGTTATTCAAACAGTATATATACAAATTAAAATAAAGGGAAAACACGCATTAACTGGATATAGGCTACAGCAGTTGGTTTAATTAAATGGCACAACAGGCAGATCTCTTTTACCACAGACTTTCAAGAAGGGATGGATATTTGCTTCAAGTGATAGGCCAGGTAAGGGAAATTATGTTATCTCGCTGTATGTGTGTCGTTTTCTTTACGTTTTCTGACTAAAAGCAACAAAAAAGCAATTTATAAAGTGGTTAAGCAAATAATAATTATAATCGGCAGGGATCCCCAGACCAATACAATTAGTGTGCCTCCTGTATTTTAAAACCCACGAGCCCCCACTGCTATTAACTACTACTCATCCTTTTAATTACACACATTTATCATTCAAAATCTCTACAAACTGATAAAACTGTTCCAAGATCAGAGATGCTGATTCAATGGCTCAACTCTGGGAGGCGATCTCAATCAACTCGCATGATTCAAAGGTTCACAGAGATCTCCCCCTATAGGCAAACTATTGAAATGTCTAAATGTTTAGAAACAGTTATGATGTAACAAAGCATCATTTACTGAAATCACGTGACTTTGGCATTCTGATACACTCTCCGAACCACTGTTTTGAAACAAATGATTCACAAAGGTTTTGAAGATTCATGAAGCAGTGTTTCAAAAGCAGCCATCAATAGTAACCAGAGAAACTAACAAGGAGATGGGTGTGGTTCAATAAGTGTCCGTGGCAACAAACGAGGAGCAGAGCAGCAGGGAAACATGAACAAGGCAACAATGAAACACAGAACTACAAACTAAAAGTCCAAGACACAGACACAGGGAATATGTAACAATGTGTAATATTTTACAGCGCTGAAGTTCCAGCCTAAATAATTATCATGATAAAGGCCTGACCAACTCTTGTGATATCAAATTGTATGATTTTGAACACAGCACTCTGAGACTGCTTGTCTTTTGTTATAAAAATTGCTACAAAACTGAAGATTTGTGTCCCCTGAGCTATCTGATTTTGAAAAGCCCTTGACTGTACTCTTGACAATAGATGTGTAAAATGTGTCTTACAGTAAACAGGAACAGAAAGAGTGAGACCTTGAGACAGATGCTCTGGTTGGAGAGGAAACAATGAGCGAGGGCTCTTTCTTCACTGAGGAGGTGTTGCCTAGCAGCAGTAATGTGTCTCTCTCTCTGTGTGTGTGTGTGTGTGTGTGTGTGGGGGGGGGGGGGGGATGGATACGGGTCTGTAATACTGTTAAATGAGTATTGGCAGTAGCCAGAGATTTATTTGTCCCTCTCAATCACAATCTGGGATCCATACAGTGAAGAAAAAGTATAAAAATAATTTAATCTCAGATTAAATTTCCTATACTTACAGAGCCATAACCACAAGGAGCTTCTGCGATTTTAACGAGCACTTCAGTTTTCTACTGCATTCCATTTCTGTAAATTTGTATTGATTCAGAGCAATGAGAGGCAGAAATATTCATAGTTCATTGTTTCTCCATCCATCTTTCTTGTTCACTAGAGCAGGTTTAAACCCATGTTCAGTCATTAACAGCTAATAATTAATTGCACAAATCTCCAATTTCTGTTCTTTCCCTTCACTGTCTCTCTTTTGATCTTCTGAGGAGCGCCTGCTTACATCTTGGAAAAGCATGATTATGATTATGACAGTTCAAGTGATTTTGGCTGGATTAGAACAGACATGCAATTTCTTATTTCTTTCTCTTCCACTTGCAGACAAACACAGGAAGCTTTTATTATTCTTGTGACAAAAAGTGCAAATTGTGTGCATTATGTGTGTAATTTATGCATTTTCTCATTCTCAGCCTTTCGTAACCAAACAGCTCTGAGGCAGTGTAATGACGGGTCAGTGACGTTGAGATCCATCTGCAGCTTTATTGATACAAAGAGGAGGTCAGACAGGCAAATATCAAACAGTGGTGTCGAGGGCAACGTAGATCAGACAGATTCGTAAACAGAGGCAGAGCAATGGGTCAGGGCAGGCAGCAGACAGAGAGGATAACCAGTAGGCAGGCGGGGTCAGTAAGGCAGGCAGCAAACGATCGGGAGAGAGAGTCAACAGTCCAGGTAGTACACGGAAAGACAAACTATGAAAAACGCTCGGAAATGTTAGCCAGGGGAAAACAAGACTTCGCAGTGAGTGCATGTGAGAGTGCTGCTTAAATGTGTGTGAGTGAATGTGCAGGTGAGGTGAGACAATCAAGACTAATGAGTGAATGGTGACAGCTGTGTGATTGGTGTAATGGTGGACGGGAATGTGTGAGTGCAGTGCATGATGGGAGATGTAGTCCATGGGTGATGTGCAGTTTGAGTGAGTGGCAACCAGATTCATGACAGAGCCCCCCCCCTAAGAGCGGCTTCCAGATGCTTTACAAAAACACGGCACAATCCAGGAGGGCGGTGGAGCGGGGGAGGGAATGGAGGGCCAGGTCCATGTGGGGCCAATGAGACAGGAGCCCACCAGGGCAGGGCGGACGAGACAGCAGGGACGTGAAGGGATACTGGGTAGACCGCTGTGACGTGAGGTGACTCTGGCAGGTCGGCGGAGGCGTGAGGTGACTCTGGCAGGTCGGCGGAGGCGTGAGGTGACTCTGGCAGGTCGGCGGAGGCGTGAGGTGACTCTGGCAGGTCGGCGGAGGCGTGAGGTGACTCTGGCAGGTCGGCGGAGGCGTGAGGTGACTCTGGCAGGTCGGCGGAGGCGTGGGGTGACTCTGGCAGGTCGGCGGAGGCGTGGGGTGACTCTGGCAGGTCGACGGAGGCGTGGGGTGACTCTGGCAGGTCGACGGAGGCGTGGGGTGACTCTGGCAGGTCGACGGAGGCGTGGGGTGACTCTGGCAGGTCGACGGAGGCGTGGGGTGACTCTGGCAGGTCGACGGAGGCGTGGGGTGACTCTGGCAGGTCGACGGAGGCGTGGGGTGACTCTGGCAGGTCGACGGAGGCGTGGGGTGACTCTGGCAGGTCGACGGAGGCGTGGGGTGACTCTGGCAGGTCAGGTGCCCACCAGGGCGGAGCAGATGAGAAAGACACCCACCAGGGCGGAGCAGACGTGACAGGCGCCCTCCAGGGCGGAGCAGACGAGACAGACGCCCACCAGGGCGGAGCAGAGATCCCTGGCCGAGACTGGGACCTAAGGGAAATGGAGACACAAGAGGCAGAGAGAGCACATTTGGTTTCAGGAACCGAGGCAGGGAGTTTAAGCGGCCATGGTAGATCCGGGGCCTCGGGCAGCCATGATGGATCAGGGGAACTCATGGGCCATGGCGGGTCCGGGGTCTCCATGAGCAATGGAGGGGAGCTCCCTCCATGAAAGTTCTTGGTGAACTCCACTACCTCGAGGGGGCACTCTGGAAGCGCGGAATCTCGGTGGCGCTCGGGCGGCTCTGACTCTCTTGGGCACTCGGTAGAACTGGACGGAACCAGCGGAGACGAAGGAGAGCTGGGCGGGACCAGCGGAGACGAAGGAGAGCTGGACTCTGTGAGCTCCTGGATCGGAGCGGCCTCTGGAGCGAACTCTGCGAGCTCCTGGATCGGAGCGGCCTCTGGAGCGAACTCTGCGAGCTCCTGGATCGGAGCGGCCTCTGGAGCGAACTCTGCGAGCTCCTGGATCGGAGCGGCCTCTGGAGCGAACTCTGCGAGCTCCTGGATCGGAGCGGCCTCTGGAGCGAACTCTGCGAGCTCCTGGATCGGAGCGGCCTCTGGAGCGAACTCTGCGAGCTCCTGGATCGGAGCGGCCTCTGGAGCGAACTCTGCGAGCTCCTGGATCGGAGCGGCCTCTGGAGCGAACTCTGCGAGCTCCTGGATCGGAGCGGCCTCTGGAGCGAACTCTGCGAGCTCCTGGATCGGAGCGGCCTCTGGAGCGAACTCTGCGAGCTCCTGGATCGGAGCGGCCTCTGGAGCGAACTCTGCGAGCTCCTGGATCGGAGCGGCCTCTGGAGCGAACTCTGCGAGCTCCTGGATCGGAGCGGCCTCTGGAGCGAACTCTGCGAGCTCCTGGGACGGAGCGGACAAGGCTGCGGACCTGGGGATGCCAGCTACTCGCACCGACACCAGGGGTGCGTCCAACACACAAGCAATCAGACCTGGCCGAAGAGGTGCGTCTGCAGGCTTGGTGGCCATCTTGGCCGGGGACTCAGGCGTGGCCGACATGTTGCGATCGTGCTCTGGTGCGTCCGCCATCTTGGTTTCAGACGCGGTGTTGCGTTCCCCCTCTGAGACGCCCACCGTAAGGGAGGAGCCAGCACACAGCAATGCAAAGTCAATAAAGTCCTTTAAGCTACAATCAAACCTCCCGGCAGGTAAGCATGATTTGATAGGCTCATTTAAGCCAAAACGAAAAATGTCTTTGAATGCAACCTCATCAACTGGTACCTTGCAAGATATCTCGTAGAATCGAGTGACGTATTCCTCAATAGGCAGACTCCCCTGTTTCAGGTCGAGCAGCTGGTTGAATGCTTCCATACCTGGCCAGGGTTCCTTAGAAAAGCCGCTGGATCGCTGTTTTGGCGAAGTCTTCTGTAATGACGGGTCAGTGACGTTGAGATCCATCTGCAGCTTTATTGATACAAAGAGGAGGTCAGACAGGCAAATATCAAACAGTGGTGTCGAGGGCAACGTAGATCAGACAGATTCGTAAACAGAGGCAGAGCAATGGGTCAGGGCAGGCAGCAGACAGAGAGGATAACCAGTAGGCAGGCGGGGTCAGTAAGGCAGGCAGCAAACGATCGGGAGAGAGAGTCAACAGTCCAGGTAGTACACGGAAAGACAAACTATGAAAAACGCTCGGAAATGTTAGCCAGGGGAAAACAAGACTTCGCAGTGAGTGCATGTGAGAGTGCTGCTTAAATGTGTGTGAGTGAATGTGCAGGTGAGGTGAGACAATCAAGACTAATGAGTGAATGGTGACAGCTGTGTGATTGGTGTAATGGTGGACGGGAATGTGTGAGTGCAGTGCATGATGGGAGATGTAGTCCATGGGTGATGTGCAGTTTGAGTGAGTGGCAACCAGATTCATGACAGGCAGCATGTCGCTTCACAAACTGGCTGAATTAGTAGAATATTCTGCCTTTTTTACAGTCAACAGCCGCTCAGTCTGCATAGGTCACCAACTCCTCCGGGAGCCTCTGTCTTACCCTGGGGTCGAGGGGTGGCACCAAAAACTCAGACTCCCATTGCTAATTTAGACAAGCTTTACAGAACATCCTATGAAATTTTTTGGAAATGTTCATAAAGTTTTAAAAGTGCTAAGAGCCCACCTTGTTTACAAAGGCTGTTTATACGAACTCCCCAAAACTGTCTGGTTGGACCGGACAAAGTGACTAAATAAATCAAACTATTATGGTGCAGTCACTTTAACCATTGCTCAGCAAAATCTAGCTATTTAAAGTGTAATACACTTAAAGTGCGAAAAGTGCGGCTGCATTCGTGGGGATCACAGATGGATCTGGTGGAGGGAATAGAGACGGGCAAGTCCCTTTCTTCTTCCTCACCCACCAGATCCAGCTCTCTGGGATCGGAAGCCCGCTCTGTGGTTTCTTCCCCCCGGGAGAGGACTCGACGCTCTGCCTGTCTTCCACTGAGGAAGGAAGACACCCCTGCCTGGAATTGATGAAGCTGTGGGTGTGGCCCTTGAGGGGGCACAACTCATAGCCTCCGGTCTCTCAACCGAGGCTGTTGAGACCATCCTCCAATCCAGAGCTCCCTCAACGAGGAAACTGTACGCCTTGAAGTGGAAGCTTTTCACTTCTTGGTGTGTAGACTACAAGCTCAACCCAGTTAACTGCCCAGTTGGTACAGTGCTGGAGTCCCTGCAGGCCCAAATCTCTGCAGGGTTGACCCACTCCTCCTCAAACGTTTACGTGGCGGCCATAGCAGCCTACCACGCCCCTCTTGGTTGTCAGTCTGAGGGCAGACACCCCTTTGTTAAATGTTTCCTCCGCGGTGCGCTGAGGCTTAGTCCTCCAGTACGATCTCAATCTCGTGTTCCTCCGTAGGACAGGGCTGTGGTGTTAAAGGCTCTGTAGACCTCCTTTCGAGCCTATTGAGGAGATTTCTGATCGCCATCTCACTTTAAAGACTGCCTTCAATCTGGTGATTTCTATTCTCAAGAGAGTTGGGGATCTACAGGCCCTTTCAGTGGCCACCTCTCTTCTAGACTTTGTGCCCGGTATGAACAAAGCATTTCTCTACCCTCGAGTGGGTTATGTTCCTAAAGTACCCTTCTCTACACCAAGCCCTGTTGTACTGCAGGCCTTCTGTCCTCCTCCCTTCCGGCAGCAGCTTGACCAGCAGAAGCTTAATTGTATGTGTCCAGTGCAAGCACTGGGTACATACATTCACAGAGCTGCCCTGTGGAGAAAGGTAGACCAACTGCTAGTATGCTTTGGTCCCCCCAAGGGAGGTCTTCCTGCTACTAAACAGACCCTCAGCCATTGGATAGTAGATTCTATTTGCATTTCTTATGAGTACTCTGATCTCCCCTTGCCCTTGGGGCTCACTCTACCAGAAGTGTGGCGGCTTCCAAGGCCTTTCTGTCAGGTGTTTATATGCAGGACATCTGCGACACTGTGGGTTGGTCCATGCCCCTAACGTTCATCAGGTTCTGTGGCCTCGATATGCGAACTACTCTGGACTCTTCTGTATTCTCGCCCTAGTTTTGCTCTTCCACACTAGGCAGGGATTTGTAAGTCTGGCGGCGTGAGCATACCCGTTCCCATAGCGTTTCGATACAGCTCGAGTTCCCGGAGGGGAATGTCCCAGGTTACGCATGTAATCTTGGTTCCCCGAGGGAACGAGACGCTGCGTCGCAGGGCCATACTTCCAGCATCCCTACTAGAGCTATGCTTCATTCCTAGAAGCTGGTGCCAGCTGCACCTCACGTGCTTTTAAGCTTCCTGGTCATGACATCACCCGCACCTGACATCTCGTCATCAATTTGACTGATTACACATATAATCATATAGCCTCTCCCGGGGGGAAGAAACCACAGAGCGGGCTTCCGTTCCCAGAGAGCTTGATATCGCTGATAACGTTCCCCTAGCGTTTTGATGCAACGTCTCGTTACCTCGGGGAACCATGGTTACATACGTAACCAGGGACATTATTGATGTGTGTTATTTTGGCCTTGTCCACTCCTGAAATTGTCCCTTTTGTTACTATTTTTCATTTTAAATTTGTTAATAAATTCACCTTTTGCTTGATGCTATCTTGGGAGTGAGAGCACATTTTATTTAAGTTATGGCTGGCCCTAGACAGGTCGTAACATTATATAAAAGTGTCTCTATCATTGTTTTGTATCTAAATACACATAATTTCCATAGACTTACATAGGGAAACAGAAAAGTCTGTCTACTGTGACAGATGGCTACAGTGTGTAAGGTAGGATTGTGCTTTGTGTGCACTGGTCTGAAATATGCTCATTCTGACGTGAGTTGAAGGCAGCATATCAAACCGAATTTGAATTGTTTTAACTGCTGACAAATACAAACTAAACACAATGACACAGAAGGGTTATTTCATCAGAGGGTGAGTTTAGATGTCTGATCCAAAAATAGACAGAAAAGCTCTTCCTGCAAGTGTGAAAAATCCACTGCAACAGTAATGTCTCATTACTGGCCTCTCATGAGTGCTACAATCAGTAAACAGCATGAGTGCTTTCCTGTAATTTCCCTGGCTAAACAAAATCACAAGCTTTCTGCTGTAGCTGAATGTAGCAGCATGGCTCCTCAGCCCACACAGATGACTTCAGAAAGCTCCTTTAGCTTCTTTAGCTTCTTTAAGCTTCTGGTCGCTCTCAGCTTTCCCTGCATGCTTCATTTCATTCTACAAGTGCAAACAGCACCATGGAGCTCGTCTTCAGGAGATTTTTCACAACGAGGACTGTTTCGAATCATGGGTAATAGAGAAAACTGTCATGAAAGACAAAGAATCTGAAGTCAGCGTTGCCCAGATTTAGTCATATTTGTTAGTTGGAATAAAGTGTCTCAAGCTAAAGGAAACTTATGGAGGACATTTTAATTGTTATTAATGAGAGATGCTGGAGAGCATTTGCATTTTGATAGAAAAATGCTAGGAGATAAGATGGAGATGAAGCCTGTGCAAAAATGACTCAGTTTCTGTTGCCTCATTTCTCATGTAACAGATGGAAGAGGACAAAACTAGAATGAAAAATTATCAGCTGTGTTTAATGACATTTGGCTTCGCAAAATGCAGAGACTTTATAACAAATAATTAGGCTTTAATGGACGCTTCAGATCAGTACGCAAATGTTTATTCAGGGATGCAAAAATGTCACTTTTCAGCAAATACACTGTTTTAAATCCAAAACAGGTGATCTGATGAGATTGCAAAATTGGTTGGGGTCTTTTTTGTTCTTTTTTTTACCAGTACCAGTACCAACTCAATTGTGTACCTGCTAAACAGCAACTGCTTTCAGACACTCCTGTGTGTGCTCTGCTTTCTAATTACAAAGGTAAAATTTTATATTTACAATGTGTGTTTTTTAGCGTTGAGTGAAATTTCTGTTGAAAGCAATAGCCAATCAGGGGAGTTTACTAAAGGTTAGTCAGAATCTGCTAGGTATTCTTCCAACACTTTTTGTTTTCAGAAGTACTCGCTCACAGATTCTCTCATTATAACAAACAAAGCCAAGACATGGTGAAGTGATTGAGATTGTTTGTGCAGTGTCTAATCAGATGAATGGATTACACCACAAATATTTAGTTTTCTCTAAAACGTTTTGTTTCACCTTTATTTTCAATGTATCTTTGCGGAGTTTGATCATCTTTCTTTTTGTGCATAATTAACAGTTTTTCCCTTTTCCAACTCTTTAAATATTGAGATGTTCATTGGTAAGATGATGACATTAGTAAGAACAATTACATTTGTTCCAACTCATCCAGTTCATTTATCATTACTCATGCATAAAAAATGGCATGCATAATACTGAGCTAACAACAACTGTAACATGAACAGTTAAATAAATCAGTCATCCAAAACCTCAGAAATGTGCACTAGATGATCTTTGCCATTGTTCTGGAATGTTCCAGGAAGCACTAGAATATTACAGAATATTAAAGAAACGAAAGATATATAGGTATATTCCCATCCTTTCAAAAGCAAAATATTGTTTTAAAAAACGTGCAAAATTAGTACAAAAATCTGCACTAAACCTGTTTCATAATTAATGATAGAAGTTCTGATATTTACCTGACCTTAATATTTACCAAAATAATGATACTACGTGAAAATATATAAGCTACAATAATAAATAGCAAAACAGAATTCCAGAGGAACCATACAAATTCTAATGAGATTTTGTTGAAACAGGATTCTTTGCTCACTTTCTACATATAAATCCAATCACAATGTGAAGAAAAATCGTGTTTGTTATTTGCTTCTAAGAGGAACAACATCCATGTACTGCGGTGTTTCTGGAGTAACAAACACATTTCATTACCAGAGTGGGTTACTATAGGAGTCACTCCTGAGATTACTACGACAGCAGCAACATAGACAAGAATAAGAAAAAAACACTTTCTCGAGTATCAAAACAGCATGTCTGTCACCTTTTACTACCCTGATGAGTTAGCATCTTCTTATTAAACCTCTCAATCAAGCAATCCAAATCCATATTAAACATCCAGTTGATGAATGAGGAAAGGGTCTGAGAGGGACACTGAACAGGCAATCCTGCAGTAAATTTGAGTATGTTAATTAATATGTTAATGCATTTGGTCTTGGCAGAACAGATCTTCTACACATGCTGATGCAGAACAAGTACAGATAGTTACTATTACCAAGAATCGCACAGACATACATGTAGCATAGTCCTAGTAGTCTGGTGAGAGTGTCCTCTTGTGGTTCGGAGGAGTGGATGTCCAGGCTGAGATCACGCCTCTACAAACGCATTACCTCCTCTTCTATAATTACATACTGGAAGTTTTTTCTTGCACACTACCACTCAGTCTCCTGGGATGGTGCATTTTTTTTTTTTTATTAAACGTAAGCCAGTTGAGTGATTCAGTGCTTGTTGTGCTTATGTTGTGAAGTCCAAGGAAGTTGCTCATGGATGAGCATCACTGTGAACGTACTTTGTGAAATATTCACAGCACCCATCCATCCATTATGACTTGGACCAATAGTGTGGTTTAGGAGGTGGTGGTTTTGTTGAATGATTTTAAGCATACAGTGCACTAAATTAGTTTCAGTGATTGAGTCAGGGTAAAAGATCCCGCTCTGAATAAATCATGAGAAACAGACTGCCCTCCCCTTGAACCGCTCAAGCTCAATCCTCTTCAACATAAAGGGAACTGCTGGCACCCTAGCAGTGTTTGTGTGTCCATCAGGAACATAGACACATGCAGTACATTCAGTTCAGAACTATTTTCTTTTACTTCAAGCACTGAGTGTACTGATGATAAGGTTTCACATATTCTCTCTTGAAACTAAAACATCAAAGCATTACAAGTTTAGTTTCTCTGATGTAACTAGCAGCCCGTTTCCCTGCGTGAGCGGCGCGTGTGCAGAGCAGGAGCAGCGCGCGCCCATTGCCCACTCCTGTAGCGTTTGCAGCGCGCGGCTGAACAGCGTCTTCTGTACAGAATGGGCAAATTCGAATCTAATTTTAAATACAATTGGTCTTGATTTATTATTAGAATAGTTTATATTACTGTATTTGTTTTATTTACACTGTACATGTGCATCTGTGTTTATGTGCAGTACGGATTGTAGATAGAAGAAAGGCAATTGCGCTGTATTTGTTACTACGGAGATTACGAAGAAGGACACGACGTAGATTTTGGGTGCCCCCAGGCAACGGAACAGCAAAAAACAATAACTGACCATAGCATAAATGTTATAGTTATTTTATACATTGTGTTTATATTGAATATGGTCAATATTTTAAAGGTTTGTACTTGTAACCAGAAGTTTATTTTTCCACATATATATATACTGTAAGCTGCTGTTCTTTATGTTTGTTTGTATTGATTGTTATTTACAGATTGTAAAAAGTTGTACTGATTGGACAGATTGTATTTTTTGTCTTTCAATACAAAAAAAACATTAAAAATGACGTACCATCTGCCAACGCAAAATGACTAGTCCTTTGTAAGAAAACACATGAATTATAGGAGAATGACATGCCTTTGAAGTTTTGGTCAAAAGATTACATCTAATGTTGACATATTTTGCATCTTTATTCAACATTTAACATTTATTAGCAAACCTCTTCATAATGCCTGCTGACGAACGCTTATTTAATAATGAAGCAATATCTGATAAACATACTCATAAACAGCAGATTTACAAGCAATCTCATGCTAACATCTTCAACATGCATCGTAAATGTCTTTATTAACACTGTGTGTAAACGTTTTAATAGGGATACTAGCAAACACACGAAAAACACACTTTCAAACAAGTCACCCACATCATAGACTTATTTGGTGTAGCTACATGTGTAATATTTATGTGACGTATTTAAATATGTATTTATTCGTTTGTCACTTCGTGTATTATCAAATAATCAATCCACTGCATCCCATACCTTTTCTTTGGCTTGTAAGTCCTTATACGTTAAATTTTGTGGGTCATAACTTTTTGTTTTTCCACTTCTACGATGAGACGAGTGTCGTCCATTAGGTCATCTTCCAGGTGTACTCTGAAGACCCCCGTCTGGCTACTCCGGGCGCTGTCACGTGCGTTTGTTGATGATGCCTGTTGTCAGCATGACATCTGCTTCTATGCCAACATAAAGGCCTATAAACTACACAATATATATTACAACTTGCTACGAAATTGTTGAACTTCATGGTAACAGTTTAAAATACATTACATCCCATTTACAAACTTTAAATATGTTTTGTTTTTGAGTGTCGATCATAAATAATGTCCTGTCACTTTAATTGAGCGTAAGCAGCGCAGCAAAAATAGACTCGGCGCCGAAACGATCGCGGCACTGCCGCTCCTGCTCTGCTCCTGCTACGCGCTGCCGCGCCGCCCCTGCGTGCTGTGTGAACGCTCTCGTCCGTTAACATGGGCGCCGAAAAAAATACGCGCTGCTTACGCTTGCAGTGTGAAACCAGCGTGAAACCGGCGTAAGGGTGTATTCACACCAGGAAAATCCAATAGTTCACTTGATTTGGTCCGGACCAAATATCATTTCTGTTTTGTTTTGTTTGGTGCGGTTCACTTTCACACTGCCCTTTTTGCAAAAAAAAAAAAAACACACGTGTGCTAAGGTCATCCATTCATTGGACAGAAATTCTCAAGCAAGGAAAACAGAATCATACATTCGTAATGCAATTTTATTATTTTACTGATATGCTGTAATGAGATACTAACGGAAAATGAAGAAACTTATGAGCATCAAATAAGACAATGTCATACGATTTAATTACGACTTGCTGAAAATAAAATCTATAGATATAAAATATTTAAAGCATATCAAAATGTTAATTTAATCATTTAACCAAGATAAATGTGTGCTATTAGGCGTATATCCAATCATTTATGCGGTGAAGCTGAAGCGTGCTTCAGGACATCAGTGGAAACAAATTAAATAAGGTACGGTAAGGTAAGGTAAGTACAATTCATAATTCGGAACTGTAAAGGTAGTTGTTTTTTATTTATTTTTTTAATTTTGTGCACTCACAATATCAACAAAACGTAGTGTATTAAAAAAAACAACTAATGGGATGTGCTTACCGTCCCAGTCTTGAACAGGAGAGCTTCACAAAAATGAACTGAAACTTAGTGAACAGTTTCCTTACAGGCATGATAATTATATCTATAGAAAGCTTTAAATAACTACAAAATTAAGTAATTCATATCCGAAACAAAAACTCTTTCGTTATAATTCATAAAGATGCATTTCTTTCTAAAGAGATGGCGAGTCAGGATTTTTAACTTCATCTTTGTGACACCGACTCAGAAAACACTCGTTTATTAATAAATAATTCAAATATCTCCTTTCTATTTCCCCCAAACACATTCATTGTAACTTTTGCTGGGGCTTTGCGGCAAGCCTATTTAGTGTGGTCATGTCCTTACTTTACTTTTAGTCATTTAGCAGACGCTTCATCCAAAGCGACTTACAAATTAAAAAAGTTACTAAAATTAAAAGTTAAAACTATAAATATTATATATACACATTTAAGAAGATAAAGAAATAAAATAAAAATTACAAATGCATACAACAGCATTTGAAAACTGAAGATTTAAATGAAAACAAAAAATAAAGCTAAAAACAATTCAAAATATTAAATCAAGAAAAGGTATGAGTATAATAATGATTCGATGGTCTTTACACTCTTCGGTCTTCACACGAGGAGGGCTTCACACGACGGCTGCCACGACCGCTGCCGCGGTATATTAACGAGCTTGCTTATAACTTCATGTTAAATGTCACGTTGCTGTGGGCACAATGGTCAAGAAAACTCATAATTTGCACGTGTGTTTAAGCATTGCGGTTTAAAAAACAAGAGATTGAAGCGATTGAAATGAAAACAACAGTACTATATGCACGAGCTGTGCGTCTCTGAGCATGCTTTCTGCAATTGGGTCGGATCGAGGCCGGTTCATATTCACACCTTAAACGGACCGTACCAGAGTTAATTTGGGACCGAACCGAGACCATCTCTTCAGCTGGGTCTCGGTACGGTTGTTTGGTGCACACCAGAGTGTGATTGCTGTATTCACACCTGCCCAAAAGATCCGCACCAAAGGGGAACACGAACCAGAGTTCATTTTAATCAAACCAAACAAGACAGGTGTGAATACACCCTAAACAACAAGCACTAGCAGCACCAAATAACAGTGTCGTGGGAGAATCATAGATCAAAAATGTTTGCCTCCTCAGGTTATTACATCTTCTACATCACCTGCTGATTTTATTTTTGAAGAGAACAAAGTTAAATTACTCAGGCCTTCATTATAGGAGATAATTAATTTGGGAGATCATCGCAAGACACTAATACCAAAAATTCTAGCTGTCATGAATGTGTGGCATATGAGTAAAAAGCCAACATGCCACGATTTGAGCTTTCATTGGCAAGATACTGAGGAGCATAATGATGACATACATCACACAGCTCCCACTATGAAAAAATAAGATCTTAATGATCACCAGAGGCATGTCTATGTGGTGGCCATGGGTGGCACCGGCCCCTCTGAAATTTGGCTGGCCACCCCAGGTGCCCCCCCTGCCAGATGTCTTGCGATAGGCTTGTTTTTAGTACATTTCTAACTGCATCTGGCAGATCCTGGCATGTGTAGGCATCTGCCTAGGGCCGCTTTCTTCTCTGTATACTTCATTTTAGGCAATCTCTATAGCGTGATCTTAATTACAATGCCGAGAGCGCATAATGTTACGCGATCCATGTAATGCACGAGCACAAATTTATCCACTCGCAAGCAGATTTCCTTTTGAATATACATTGTTCTTTCAGGAATTGGCTCTGCTCTCGCTCAGATATTACGTGTAAACTCAAACAATGTCCTCGCATCACTGAAGACCTGAGGAGCTTTGTTTTTCTTATTCAGGTGAAGAGTAGGCTTTTCTCACTAAACGGAAGCAATCTGATTATAGTCAGCCTTCTATTAAATTATTTTAATTAGTAAATTTGTATTTTGTTGTTTTGTATGTAGTTAAACAATAAAAGTGTACCAACCAGGTTCCAGAAATAATATTAGTAATATCAATATTACTTACTAAAACTAGTAAGGGTGCTCTAGTCTTAATGCACGTTTTCACATATTTTGTCTCGTCTATTGCCATGGTTATCACTATGTCAAGCACTGCTTCCTCGAGAGTGAATACCGCATACATATACAGATGTCATTCCCGAAACTTTGCAACATGTGTGTGCTCTATATTTTAAACGGATTGCCTAGAAAGTTCGAAACAAGATATTAAACATTAATACGATGCAGCCACTCACTTCACTGCTGTAAAGAAATCCATTTTTCATTTTTCACTGATATCCAGTATTCACTTCCCTCTGAATTTGTCTTCATTCCTACTATGTGTGTATTAAATAATCAATATGTGTTTTTGAAAAACCCACATCATTTAGCCAGGAGAAAGATTAATTAGATACAATTATTCCTTCAAACTTGAATTAATAGTCACCATATGGTAAGAAAATGATGTTGGCTCATTGGCAAAACTTGACTAATAGCCATTGGGGGTGCAGCAGCAAAAGCCAGCTGAACCAAGTTAACATAAAACAAAATCACATTTATTTTCTTAAAGCATGTTCTTGTTTTATTGTGCACAATTCATCTTAGAACGCTATTTCACTGGAAGAAAAATATCTGCCTTTGTAATCTTATATCGAATTGTAATAACGGCATCACATCAGGGAAGTAAAATGTAGTGCGTTTCATGTTTAATTTAACAAGCTACTCGTTACGTTTGATTTATAACATTAAAGGCATAGTTGCATAATTTACATTCTGTCATTACTTACCCAAATGGCATTCCCAAACTTGTCAGCATTTCTTTCCTGGAAACACAACTTATAGTTTGGGGGATTTTATTTGTGTTTGTTTGTTTTTTACGTGCATATCATGAATGTTAGTGGGGTACAATATTGTTTGGACCTTCATTTATCTTTTACTTTCTTTCTTTAATTAATGTATTCAGGTGAGTCTAAGTTTATAAAATGGTCTGAAGACAAATACATAACCATATACAAGCAGAGACTTGCCAGGCCTGCCCTGCCATTCTTCAACTAAGCACAAACAATATTTTAAAACTGCTTCACATTTTCGCTGATGTAGCATTAATCATGTACAGTGTGTTCTGTACAAGATGGCACACAGTCTGTAATAAAAGGCTGACAATCACTCTGTGTTATGCACCTGCAGCTACATGCATTTATAATGCTGAAAAAAAGAGAGCAAGGGCAAGAAGGATGAATGAAAGTGAGACAGCATGAGACAAGGGTGCAGGTTTGGTTTTAACATTGATTTTTCAGTCAAACTATATTTGTAACTTACTTTTGTACTCTAAATAAACACATTCACAAGGGCTTTTCACACTGTGCTTAACCCTGGGTTGTTGTCGTTTTTATGGCGTGAGCCCTGCTTTGGTGTGCAAACAGTGTGACATGGATCTGTGTAACAATGTTACAGCAAACAGCGGCTAGACGCTTAGCAACAGACATCTAATCGCGTGCCTCATATTCACATGCTTCCGACAGTTACAGAAACACTACTGTATAAACAGTCTTTTCAGCATTTGAAGGGAAACATGTCAAAAGGCGATGGAAAATATGAGAATTGAAGTGAAGAAGAGACCATTTAGTTCTTACATTCTTACATAGTCTGAAACATCCATTCTGAAGAACATGGCTGTATAGTTGGCAATATATAATATGTGGATGCACAATGCTAAAGCTGTTATGTAAATACATCACGTGCTGCGTTCGTCCAATCAGTGACACTGACACCGCAAATATGCTAATAAAGATGTTAACCTCAGATTTTCTGGTTCTAGTCAGTATCCTGGCAGCAGCGTTCTGGATGAGCTGCAGCTGTCTAATGGTCTTCTTTGGAAGGAGACATTACAATAATCCACCCTGCTGGTGATAAAGGCATGAACAAGTTTCTCCAAGTCCTGACTGGAAACAAAACATCTAATTCTTGCAATGTGTATTGCTTTGATGTGACTAAACTAAGGTCTCACGATATATTTAGTAAAATCACAACATTAAAAAGATAATAAAGAAAAACAAAAGCACAAACTAAATGTTAACTAATGAAAGGTAGGAGAGAAACACACAAGTAGCTATTATATTACACGCAGACCCTAATAAATGCTCCTTTACGGTTAAGGTTAAGTTTAGGATTATGCACCATTTCAAATGAACACTTTAACACTAAAACAGGCAAGAGTGGAAAATGATCAGCAAAAATCATTTCATGTCACACTTTATATCATCTGGACTCAAGTAAAACATATTCCAAATATTTTTTTGTAATATTAGATATATTTTGGATTTATGAGTTGTATCTCTCAGGTCACGTTACCTGTTTAGGGTATATAAACAGCCCAAGTCATCAATAATTCTATGATTTATTTAATGCAAACAAATATAGATTATTCAAAATTTGCTGCGTGTATGACATGTCTAAGTGTCCTAAAATTGAGGCATAGACATTTTTTGTATTTTTACATGTTTTAAGTCTCATCTTTATCCTCAGGGATGGGCAACTCCTACCACTGAGGTCCACTCTCCTGCACGGTTTAGCGCATCCCTAAACAATCATATAATGTAATTTATGTAACCGAATATATTTTTTTGTGCTGGACACCCCTGCTCTACCATAAAATGAGCTGTGTGAAACCCTGCAAGAGAAAAATCGAGTTAATACTGCAAAGATGTAGTCAATTAAATGTAATATTATCCGTTTTGCATGCAAATATTAACATTTGTTAATTTTTTTAGCTCAAAATAAATAGAAAGGTGACTGTGTACAGGGGCCTAGAGGCCAGAAAGTCCTATTAGGCTCTTCCCTAAGGGCTCCGGGGCCTGGAATGCGATTTCTACTGAGGGGGATCCGCTCTCCTTGATGCGATTTATAACCCCATCCACCCCCCCACCACCCCACTTCTCTGAGATATTTTTTATCAAGGGGCTCCCCCTTGTATTTTATAGGATTTCTGTGACTTCTGAGTATTTTATGTGCATTTTCTACACCCCACCCCACACACACACACACACACACACACACACACACACACACACACACACACCACATTTAAAGTGCCGTAATATATTTAAAACGGTAATATTAAACAATCAAATCCAGTATTCACTATATTAATAATGCATAGTTTACACAGGCACGCAGATGAGGCCGGAATATGAATGCAGTATGCTAACGGTTCAGTGTTTTCCTTCTAATGGTTTTCTATGGGAAGCTATTTAGCGTGAAACTTTGCACATTGCGTTTATTTTCTGGCTTCATCTTCTTGAAAACATACATAATAAATCAGGTGTTTACTGAATCTCACCTTTTAATATCTGTGTTTTACTACATTATTACTTGGAGCAAAGCTTAATTTTGGACGCCAGGTGGGCGTTCCTATAAGAGTGTGACGTCGCGTGAAAACTATCAATACTGAGGATAATCCTTTTTTATACTCTAAACAGGCAATGTATCTCAGGAGGTATGTATATTTAAAAATGCGATAAAAAACTAACAAATATGACAAAATTGTATTTTTTCACATCTCAATACAATTAATACTAATAGTTGTATTGCATTTTTTTGCTGAAAAAGTAAGATTTATATATGTCTACTTTCTACATTTTCTGAATGTCCAGCCCCATGGGTGGAAATGTTGGCTTTAGCTGACAAAACGAGCACAGAACATTTGAACCAAGTGATGTGACCCCCATTGTCTAAACAACCTCTACTATGATAATGATAACATTATTGGATGAAAAAATGATTTCTCGTGCCTCCTACAAGAGACTAAAGAGTATGTATCTCGTGGTACACATTGCCTGTTTTAATATGCATATGTAATGTAGCAAGATGCAGATTTTAAAATATTGCATGGGTTTGACTGTGCTTGGCTCCTGCTTTCTCGTTGGAGTGTTACAAGCGGTTTGTGCATGGATAAGATCCCTGAAGTTGCAAAGACTAAAGTCTCAAACTCAAAGATATATTCTTTATAAAAGTTAAGACTTGTCCACACCTTCCTAAAATGCCTAATTTAAACACGCCCGCACATGTCTATGTCACTGTGTTGTGAGATTTGCATAACACCGCCCAAATGTATATGCAAAGAAAGAGGGCGTGATTTTCATTCTTGCTGTAGTATCGTTGCTCCCGCCGGCACCATGTCCTGGAGATGCTGTGTTTCGTTGTTAAAGACAAACTGCTTTGTTTGGGCTTCCAAAAGAAGACACAACTAGAAGTCAGTGGTTAAGTTGTGGTTACAACACTGTTCCAGAACAGTTCAACCCAAATATTAGAATGTGCGCATTGCATTTTATGGAGGACTATTTCCTGAAGCTGGGAGAGTAGCCTATAATGCCAGCTGTTTTTATAAAGTGGGGAAATTTCAATTTTGGGAGGACAGTCTGGCGCTTCTGACTCAGAGCCTGTAAATATGTTTTTATATTTGAAGAATTTGAAGAATTTGCGATGTATACAAAGACCGTATAAGTCATTATAATCAGTAATTATGTCCCCACTGGATGCAACAAATGCCTCGTTTATAATGGGTTTATTGTTTTTGTCTCGTCAAGCCGGGACACGGCATCACAACACGGTAAGGGACGTAACATTTCCGGCCAATCACAATGCACTGGATATCTGGCCAATCAGAGCTCACCTTGCTTCTCAGAACGATGAGCTTTGTAAAAATCTGCGCATTTCAGAAAGGCGGAGCATAGAAGAGCAACAATAATGTACAGTATATGGAAAATAATGTGTTTTTTAACCTTAAACCATATAAACACATTGCATTACACCAAATACACAAAATAGTGTTCTTTTTAGCAATGTCATATGACCCCTTTAAGACTCTCAACAAGATAAGGATAGGAAAAAATGTGAAATCCTCGTAAAGTTATAACTTTTCTGTGGATGAATGACTTACCTAGGTTTGGGGTTTGCCTTTATTTCGATCATATGATAAGGAAAGCAGTAATTCAGATCAGCTACAGGTTGAACCAGAAAAGATCTGCACATATTTGGGAAGCACTGATACGACTCCATCACCTTTACCTCTGCAGCACAGGAGAAAGAGTCTGCTTTGCATTACTGCCTGAACACACTTGAGGAGGAGCCCTGACTCCAGTTCTTCAATAATAATACTTGGTAACACTTTATTTTGAGCGTCCACTTTAGACATTCTACTAACTGTAAGTAACTTTGCAACTACATTCAACTAATTCTCATTAATTTGCAGCTACATGTTTACCAACTCTCAGAGTACACTGTTCGGTTAGGTTTAGAGTTAGTAGAATAAGCAGACATAGACTTGCAAAGCTTCTCATAATCAGTATGTTGTATGTTGTGAACCCATCAAAGGCCACTGTACACACTACAGCTAAATTTGGTTGTCACTTCACCTTTTACTCCTTAATCGCGTTCTGTACACATATAATTCACTAAAATACGGGAGTGAAAACCGCATTCCGCAACCGCATGAACTCCCGAAAAATACAGGTAGTGGCAACCGCATTTACAGAAATGTACAGAAATAAGTCAGTACCTGCTTCTGTAAAATCCAGTCTCACAGAAAAAATTTCGCGATTTTAGGTAATTTCATACGGTTGCAGGAAGAGGCTTTGTCGACCTAGTACAAGACCTAATAAATGTGGGGGCTACCTATGGCCGCGTCTCAGCAGAGAGTGTGCTGCCTGATCTTACAACAATCTCTCGAAGATATAAAGAAGCCGCGGCCTCAAAACGTCAGACTATGGTCAAAGAAATTGTCGAATATTCTGCGTGACATTAATGTTGGGATGACCACTGACCTGTAGAGTGACGATTACCGCAAGAACAGTTTCTTAACAATCACTTGCCACTACATCACTCTAGATTTTTTGCTCCGAAGCAGAGTCCTTACTACAGCGATGCTCCCCTCTGACGAAGCGAAAACCGGTGACAACATACGGAGAGAATAACAGCTTCAGCTCATTTCTGTACTTGGATTTGATGCTTGTGTTATGAACAAAGTCGTCTGGGTCACTGATCAGGGATCAAAAATGATTGCTGCTCTCGCACCGTATCATCGGCTGGATTGTCAGGACCATGTTTATAACACAGTACTCAAGACGTGCACTTGATTACGATGAACTACGAGATTGCGCACTAAAGATCACACAGACTTTATTGGCAGCCAAAACACTCGTGAGATACGTCAAGCAAACAGGTATAATAAACCAGTTAACAAAAACTGTCAGACAAATGTCAGGTACCAGGTTCAGCACTGTGTTCCTTAACTTGGATTCAATTAAAGAAGTATACACTGAGCTTTGTGTAAAACTTGACAACTGCAGAGAAAGCAGAAGAATCGACAAAGTATCTCCAGATGTCTTGGAGTTGCAGCTAGATTTTCTTCACCCATTCTACCAGGCTAAGAGGGAACTAGAGGGCGACTAGCACCCCACACTTAACCTGGTTGTTTTACTAGCACCACTGCAGGCCTGTGGCTTCAGACAGTCCACACCAGGCCATTATTCGTGAGCGACATCTCAAATGGCTGAATTGCAAAATCGAGACGCTGCATAAACTTGCATAAAAAATATTTCTGTGGTCAAAATGCTGTCAACTTCGCATGCTGTCTCAACCTGACAGAGAGGATATCCACCAAGAATCCAGGCGTCGGCTAGCTAGCTTTACCAGTGGTGGTGAGACAGCTGTTGAACCGGCAAGTAAAATAACCAAGACTGTAGTGGCAGAGTTTGAGGAGTGGGTGAACGTACCCCTGAATGAAACTGTTGATAAAGTTCACCAATACATCAGCCACAACCACGACATGGAAGAGGAGCGGGATCTCTCAGGTTGGTGGAAAAACAACAGCGCCCGTTTCCCGTTAATGTCGTGTTTGGCCCGTAGTATATTCAGCATCCCTGCAAGTAGTAGCAGCAGCGAGAGAAACTTCAGTGCTGCTGGACTAACTTTTAATCAGAGGTGGACTGGCGCTGAAACCATAAACTGTCGATGCCGTTCTCTTCCTACACAACACATACTGAAAAGGATACATTTATGTAAATAGTTCTGCAACACTTTCCGATAAATTATTATTTTTTTTAGTTAGAAGTTGCTGAAGTTGTGGCTGCTGCACCTGTGGTAATACGTGGTTTTGTGCTGAGGGGGCCACTGTGCCTTGATGAAACTGCTGCTTTAGACCTATTTGTTTACTGGTGGTTGCATGTAATCCTGAAATACAGTGTCTTGCAAAACGTTATATGTTGTGAGAGACCTATTTCGGGTTCGGGTCGGGTTTCGGGCTGTAAATGTAACGGGTCGGGTCGGTTCGGGTAACGTCACATGATTTCGGGCTTCAGTTTAAAACCCGTGCAGACCTCTAATGAGGGCATGGCTAAATTCATCTTCACTCCTGCATGAGGCCAAAATGTTGCTATGGTTACAAATGCGCGAGTGAGTGCTGTTCCGTTCACACATGGAACAATAATTTACACCCGCATTTAAATGTGGTTGTCACTCCTGAAACTGGCCAGAAACACTGAAACACTCCAGTGTGTACGTGGCCAAAATAAGGTGTTATTGGTGATATTAAGTAGACAGTCTACTAATTGCTGCTGTTAACATTTAATTGCAAAGTTGCTTACTGTTAGTAGAATGTCTAAAGTGGAATATCAAAATAAAGTGTTACCAAATACTTTATCTCTGGGAAAAATCCTGATGTGTATTTAATATTGAGGTGTCCAATGCATTTTGAATTAACAAAATTGCATGGCACACTTAACCCTTGTGCATCAAAATAAATATTTACATTTACATTTAGCCGTTTAGCAAGACGCTTTTATCCAAAGCGACTTACAAATGAGGACAATAAACCAACAAATGAGCAACAACATGCAAGTGAAATGACAAGTCTCGGTTAGCCTAACGCAGTACACATATCAAGTATTTTTTTTTGGTTTTGTTTTTTGAAAACAAGTAGATAGAATATAGAAAAAGTTTTTTTTTTTTTATACAAAGAAGACAGATCGATCAAATATAATTATAATAGAGAGTGCTAGAGTTAGAGGGTCAAATAAAGATGGAAGAGATGTGTTTCTTGAAGATGTGTAAGGATTCGGCTGCTCGGATTGAGTTGGGCAAGTAATTTCACCAGATGGGAACAGTTAATGAAGTCTGTGAAAGTGATTTTGTGCCTCTTTTGGGATGAAATATAATACATCGTTCACTTGCAGAACGCAACATAGAGGACAAAAATGTCCATGTCCAAAAACTGTCATAAAAAAATGAAGCTTGGGAATAAAGACTTATTATTGTTGAAGTTTATTGTTGAAGTTTAAAAAGTTGTAAAAATATATATATATATTAAACCAAAAATGTTATAGAGGTTTAAGTTTATGAAAATAATTTATGAGTATTTTTATACAAAATGTATATTTTATAAAACATGTTGAAAACAAAAATTGCTAGAAAATCAAAGCCATAAATCTATACAATTTGTGTTCCAAATATGAGGTTGATATCTCATAAATGAGCTTTTAGTAAGATTTTGTTTAGGTGCCGTACCAAACTTTTCCCATTAGATCCCAGTAAAGCTCCACTGGCAAACAGCAGTTGGATTTGTGATTTGCAGTAGTGTAATTTATCTCTCTCAAACATTACAGGTGCACACACACAAACACACACTTTTTTTTAGGACACACATACAAACCACACTCTGACATCCATACCAACACACCCACAAAATTATAGCTGCATCATTTATCCAACTGGCTCTATAATACAGCAAAAGCAGAAAACAGGACAAATTTGAGTATTTGCTTTATAGGCCAAACCTGAGAAAATGGCACCATCTGGTAATTAAAAATAATAATAATTTTAAAGCCTTGCCAACAGATTGAAGGCCTATTAACAAACACTGCATCGTTGTATGGTTAAATGGCCCTGGGATTAAACATTGCCGTTTTAATGGGTTTCAATGAGGACATTTTTGATCCTAAGGTCCCGAGAGGAACTATTTTATATATTTTTTTTTGTACCTGGTGTAAAATAGATTTATAAAATGAAATGAGGGTCAAATATTACAATTTCAATAAACAAAAAATACCCACCTGTGCCAAAAAAAATTGTAACAGTTGGCATGGTAACACTTTATTTTAGGGTCTCTTAACTAGTTGTTAATTAGCAAGCATATTACAAGCATAGTAGTAATTAAGCACATATTAATGCCTTATTCTACATGACCTTATTCTACATCCGTGGAGTATCATTAGGCAAGGCAAGGTCATAACAGTATTGTGCACGAAACCACACAAAAGTCAGTCAGTCACACTTTAGTTTAAGCTCCAACTAGCCTTTTTCACACTTCTGTCGTCTTCCGGATTGACTCTTGCAGGGTAAAAGTTTTTCCAGTGACAACTACTTAACACACATGAAGAATCAAAGTCTTTTTATACAAATTAGAGATGATGAAAATGCTTGAACTGCCAGTAATTTACTTTAATTGAATTTAATGCTGGTAGTTATAGCTCAGTTAGTTTTGCCGATCTGTCCTTTTGGTGCTGACTCTCCACATGATTTTTTTTTTCTATTATTATTATTATTAAAGTAATATTGTATTGTCTACTTGCTCCCCTTTGCATTATTAACATGATGTCTTAAATGTACATTGTATAATTTGCCATGGGAAATACATATTAAACAAGAGATTACTCGGATTCATGACTTTATTCCTATTGTATCAGATTGTTATCACGTTGTTATGTTGAGTTTATTATGCTTCAACCGGAGTTAGAATTGTTTAATGTATTCTTTGAAAAAATGTGCATCTGGACATAAATGTTGTGATTTTTAAGTCATTTATAATGATGTGGTGATTCGAGGGATATGACTGAGTAAATTGAGATAATACACTCAAACGTATCAGAGATCAAAGAATATATACTTATAAAAGGGATGTCAGAGACGGAGAATAGAAGCCATCTGGCGCTATGTTGAGCGTATTATTTCACGAGTCACCGGTCCGAGTGGCATATGAGTGACAAACAAGTAAAATGGTATTTCTTTATAGATTATATAACAACAACTTGGAAAACAGACAAAGCAGAAAAGGTAAGAAGCATTATTTAAAAAAAGGACATAATGATAAAATAGGCACAGACCAGTAACGGAACTAACTTTACCCTGTGCTGACGTAAGTTCCAATTTTTGGACCTTCTTAGTTACTGTTGCTATCTCCGACAAACAATGCCACTCTCACACTACACACCATGTTCTCATGCAGTGAAAAATACATAGCAGAGCAAAGAGGACACTGACAACACACCAACAGACAAGACAGAGCAGGTTACTTCTGGTACAGTATGTAACGAGGTCTCAGGACTCTCAGCTTTCAAATGTTGTCATTTTTAAATAAATTCAAACTAATAAATACCATTTTGTGGCTTTTTAATGACCGATCACTGTATTGCATCGGTTAAAGTGGCATGAAAAACAAATGTTTTGCCTTTTTATATTTACTTAAAGCCCGAAATGAACATGAATGAACATTGTTCTGATTTGTGGTTGGGATACAGCTACAGGTCCTGTGCATGCACACATCAATTTAGCATCATTTTTGTCACACTCTACAATAATTACTGTTTTTGAATTATTGTTTAGGGTTATGGTAGACGTTAATAAAACACAATCTAATAGGTATAAATTTGTATTTATCGTTATTTCCCAGCCGTAGCTGTTGGACAAGATGGCTGATTCGGCGATATGATTGGTCCGATCACCTGTCAATCAAGCTTGTTGTGAACAGTCGATTCTCGCCATTAACAATACATTAGACTACGACTTTTGCCTCAAACTTCTACTGTGCTGCTTATTAATATTTAGTAAGGTAGTTATTACGTTTGTGTCATGGCTGCGTGAGGAGAGAGATGAGGTGAGGACTCAAGTGCAGGAAGAATGGGTTTTCTTTAATAATAAAATGAACAAAAACCTCCCCGAAGGGGAAAAGCAGGCAGGCAGGCAGAGGACTGTTACACAGTCAAACATCACACACACACACACACACACACACACACACACACGACGAAAGACATGGATCAGCACAGGACTGCAGACACCAGGAGGATAAATAGGGAGACAAACGAGGGTAACGAGGGGGACACAGGTGGAGCAACTGAAACATTGGTGAGGTAACAAGATGGGAGGGGACAGAAAATAGACATGAGAACACATGACACCAACAACAAACACCAAGCCATGTGCTCAACACACAGAGACATCTGGTGGCCAGCCCGGGCACACCAGCAGGACTGTGACAGTTTGGATTCAGAATATGTGCTTTAGAAGTAGTACTAAACAGCCATATGTTAATAATAAGTATGCTAATAAGCAACTAGTTAATAGAATTGGTCCCTATACTAATGTGTTACCTGTAAGTCACTAGTTTTAACTTCAGCTGGAAACTGCAGTGAGTTATATGCATAGGTATGTTTTTGGAGTTTGGTAAAAATGTAGATAAATGCATGTTTTTCCACTGAGCCTGGGTTATCTTAATCACTATAGAGCTATAACATTACAGGGCTCAGAAAAAAATATAGTATTGCTGGGCAGACACTGAGTAAACATCTGCAATGAACCTGCCAAGGCCATTTGTTGGTGAATCAATTCCCTTCACCTGCGCCTGTGTGGAATGGGATTTGCTTTGGCATCCAATCAGCTGATTAAAAGCATCGACTGGGCTGTCAGGCACACAGAGAGAGAGATAGCAGACATCTGCCATATGTCTGGAGATGCATGTCCATGAAGAAGGCCAGGATAAAACCGGCAGCAAATTCACAGAGCCGAATATGGATTCTTAATCTAAACTGATTAACAATCAAGAATTTAAATTGAGCAAATTATTAAAAGTCGTTCATCTTTCCTGGTGCTGGTGGGCTTTATAGTTTAAGGCTCAAGTTGCTGGTTGGATCACAGGAAGATATTAGCCATAAGTTATCTCCATTGACGGATAGCAATGTTATTCAATAATGACCAACAAAAACAACCAATAATATTTTGGTCCCAAAATATGTCCTTTTTGACAAAAGTGGAGACATTAGCACCATGTGAAGTGATAAATAAAGATAGTAGTTGATTCTCACTCTTTGTCATTTTAGTTCCTCAAATTCAGAAAAACCCATACACACTAAACAATAGTCATCCTGAGGAGATCACATGAAAACGGTATCTACGTAATGAATGTCTAGCAATGACGTAAAAACATTCTCAATGAGATGACTAAGAGGGGTTGTCCTGTGACGTCATTATGGGTAAACACCTCAATGTTTAACTAGAAGGTTAAATCCAGACTCTCGCTTGACAGCGCATTCAGTCAAAAAAGGTGAAGTGAAACCAACCCCATCTTTTTCATTTCACTATTTGTATGCTCAGCACAGAATTAACTACAGAGGCAAAACCTTATTAGAATGTGATTGTTGTCCGAACAAATGTGTTTTTTATATTAGCACTTAATAAACAAAAAATGAATCCACAAATCAAACATGTAATAAAGCTGTTCACCATGGCAGGCATGATGCAAAGCTTACGGTTGCTAAAACTCAACCACTATAGACCCCTTCAATGTTTGTAAACATCGAAAGCCTAGGTTGGGTGCGCGCGCAGCTTGGGGTCAGAAAAATGGCGCGGCTAACAGACCGGCATATTGTGTCAAGGAGAAACAGACAAGCCTTATAGAGAGATGAGATACTTTTTATTATTATTTGTACCTTTCCATTTTTGTCTTAGGTGTCTGGCTTTGTTTTGTGTACACAAACAAGGAGGGCACAAAGTCAGGACTACTGGAGTCAAGTGATGCCTCTCCTACAAAAAATAATTGCACACATTGATTACAACACGATCTACTGTTGTCATAGTGAAAGCGCTGATGTAAAGCTAGTCTGCTATCTGCTAAGTCTGTAGCATGCCACAGGTCACAATTTATGCCAGATATCAAACTTCACCTAACTATTAAATCAGTCTACAGTTTACAGAAAACATTTGTTTACTTATCATGGCTTAACTCTACCGTTGTTGGCGCTAGCCTGCGGCTAACTACTAGCAGCTGGCTACGTCTGTAGCATGACACAGGTCCATGACATTTACAAAACTATTAACCTGCATAGCTTAACGTACAGAAAACTGTTCATGCAATCCAGGCTTTCGAGTTTAAGCAAACAGAAAGGGATGATAAAGGATGACTTTAACGGATATGAAGTGAGCGCTACAAACACGAACCTCTTTGATCGTAGCATTGTCCCAGTCTGCCCGTTTAATAGCTTGCAGTCACAGATGTCGTCTATTTTTTTGAAACGGATGAGATCCTGCAGGAATCCTGAAAAACTTGACTCCAGAACTGGTGCGATTTTCACAGTCCACGACGCAACAAGTAGGCATTTTTTCTTGACGAGAAATTCTCTGGTTATCACATAATTCAATGGGATGGACTTTCTGACCCCGACATGCGCACTGCGAACTTCAAATTTTCCTGTGACGTATCCCGTGAAGGGGTCTATAGAACTCACCTTATGTGCTGTGTGAATATATTGGCCATTTTCAAGAAAAGTCTAGATCATACTAGACTATTTTATTTTTATAGATTGAACATTACGGTTATACTGAAAAAAATGTATGATATTACTTGATGCTGATATTATTTTAGTATTAGTAATAATATATTTTTCCCACAGATCAGTGTGTTTATGATTACAATAATAAATTAATATGATAAAATATCAATTAACAGTATCAAAACAACATAATGGACTGTTTTTGTACAGCTAAAATAACTGTAAGTAAATGTCACCAGATGCCTTGTTTTTCTCTCTTTTTATTTACAAAATGAGATTTCAGACAAGACATTTAAAGACAGTCAGTTCCCCTACGAGATGCATTCATATAAACTCACAATCCCACCCCCAATTGTATCACGATTCATTTGACAACTGATTTGAATTGATATATATTGTATTGATTTTCAACCAGCTCGGACTGCATCGTTACATCTCTAGATTTGAGTCATTATTCTCAGCTAAATCTCCCCTCCTGTGTACTGTTAATCAATAAGTTGCAAACTTTTATTTCATAAAGCAAATAAATAAACAATCAATTTGCTTTATGAAATAAAATGAAATATTCTGACCAGATTTGTTAACTGAATCAATCCAATCATTATAAGAGGCGACTCAAGAGAATGAGTCATGAAGAAATAGCTGCTTCTCTCGTGAATTTTCATAAACCTGCTGATGAGTTGGACCGAATGTCAAGATTTTCTGTGACGTATGGTCTTTTCCTCACACAAAGCTATTGTATGGCTTCAGAAGACTTGAGAAATAGCACTTTAGCCATATGGATAATTTTTATTATGGTTTTATTGTGCATATTTTGGCAGTTAGCTCAGTCACTTTCATTGTGTTGAAAAGCAAGCCCAGGATTTTCTTATTAGGATGACAAAACATGGCATAGTGTTTCTTTTTATGAAAATTAACCATTTAAATCTTCTCCACACTCTCAGCATTGTGATTGAGAGACTTCATGAAGCAGCTTCATTTACATTTCACTTCTGATTATAGCCTGTATAATTTATTATGTGACAAATAAAGAAACCTTGAACCTTGATCATTTTATGGCTCTAGAAAAGAAATCTCATCCATGAAGGATAAAAGAAATGATCTGCATGATAAATGCCATGACTGACTCAGCTAGAATTGAATTCAGTATGGCATGTCACAGATGCCACTGTGTGTTAGTGTTTATCACACCTCATGCCTGTGAGATTCATCATTTGCCTACACTTGTCCATGTTCGTTCTCTCGATGCATGAAGCAGAACGGTCTTGAGCCAAGTTCCCATGCTGCCTCCATGAGGATTAATGCAGCGGTTTGTCCTCTCTGTAGGCCAACACTTATATTCCACCTTATTCAAAAAGCTTGTATATTAAGAGTATAATGCGTTGCATCTCAAGTCAAGTCAAGTTGAGCTTTATTGTCATTCCGCTACATGTGTGGACATACAGTTGGACGAGATGTCGTGCCTCACAGGACCACGTTGCTACATAAATACAGACATACAACACGAAGTAAAACAGTATAAACCTATACACAACTAACCTACTGTCAGCTTTGACTATACATATGCTATATATAAAAGTGGTTACCTATACATAAACTAAAAAAAATACAAACTATACAACTGTGTAGATGACTTCAAATACTGTACATGTGCAAAAAGAAAGACATTCAAGCAGCTGGCTGGGGAACAGTGTAAGGTGATTTGTGGTGCATGAGCCAGTAAACATACATACATTACAGTCTTATATTACAATCAGTCTTTTGTGGGATTATGGACACACAGTGTTGTGTGAAAGTGTCTAGTGCATGTAGAGGAGAGTGTGTTGCTACAGGTGGCTTGTGCAGGCCCGCTCACCTGAATTCCACAGAGATAAAAGTTTAACAGTTTTTTCTGAGATGTGGTAAGGTAGGGGGGGGGGGGGGGGGGTTCAGAGAGGGGCTGTGTGATGTGAGTTCAGGGCTCTCACAGCCTGGGGGAAAAAGCTGTTGAGCAGTCTGGCGGAGCGGGCTCTGATACTCCGGTACCGTCTACCTGGTGGTAGGAGCTGGACGAGACTGTGGGAGGGGTGGGTGGGGTCCTTCACGATACTTTTTGCTTTGCTGGAGCATCGTGTAAGGAAAATATCCAGGATGGAGGGGAGAGGGGCACCAATGAATTTTGCAGCGGTGTTCACTGTCCGCTGGAGGGTCTGCTGCACAACAGTTTCCGTACCAGACAGTGATGCAGCTGGTCAGCACGCTCTCAATGGTACCCCTGTAGAAGGTGGTGAGGATGGGTGGAGGGAGGCTTGCTCTTTTCAGCCGGCGGAGAAAGTGTAGGCGCTGTTGTGCCTTCTTGGAGACAGACATGGTGTTGGTGGTCCAGGTGAGGTCCTCTGTGATGTGCACCTCCAGGAATTTAGTGCTGCTGACTCTCTCCACAGTCGAGCTGTCGATGGTCAGTGGGGGGTGGTCAACAGAGTTTCTCCTGAAGTCCATCACAACCTCCTTTGTCTTCTCCACATTGAGGGACAGGTTGTTAGCGCCACACCATTCAGCCAGCTGTGCCACTTCCATATGGCATACGAGTATCAGTTGCATGGGGACTGGAATTCAGACATCTTTAGATTTCAGCGCCATAGAGAAACATTGCAAGATCCAAAGATTCCCTTTTTTAATGGTGTTTATGCAAAGAAATGGGAAAACGATGTGCCTGGGGTACTTGTAACACTGATTCCATGTATCCTGAGAGGATGGGCAATAGAATTGATTTTATTACATTTCCTAAACCCCAAAAATCAGCAAAAATATCCCTAAGCATTCGAACCCAATCCCAATGAACACGAAAACATTCGTTTTCTGGTTGCCATACCCTCATTAAGTTACAGTTTTAATCTGCTCAAGCAGAACATTAATGTCATCTTATTCTTCAGCATTGATAAAACTAGCTAAAGTTAAACTTAGCAAGTTCATGCTAATGTACAAGCATAAATAGAGAACTGTCCTCACATCATGTACAGTTTAAGTCAAAAACACTTAAATGAAGGTCTACATTTTAGTGCCTCTCTATGTTCAACTGGTTCAATGTAAATTAATGTAATCTTACCCTTCAGTACATGAACAGTGTTGATCCTGGATGTTGCCATTGCGACTGTAACATCCCATTTGTATTGCTATCTTTATTTGTACATATTTGTTTTGAAATATTTTATATATCCCTCCATGGTATATTTAAGTCTCACTTGAATGGTGTGTCCAAAAGTTATCCAAAACACATTGGCATAGGATTTTCACACTGACAGCTCTCATTGTAAGACAGTAGCAACTCTGTATATTTGTTCGAGTGAGCAACAGTAACTAGGGAGGGAGGGGAGGGGGGGCTTACTGATAGGCCAATTTATTCATAAATTATAGATATTCAAAGTCTTTCAAGGCCAAATGATTTATGGGAGGAACAGACCCAAATGCAATCACCATCTCCAGACGTAACATTCAAATCACAAGCACACTCAAATTCTTTTACAATTGTATGCCCTAAATGAGCTCATTTCAAATTTGATACCTTCAAAATATACTGAACAAAATTATAAACGCAATACTTTTGTTTTTGCCCCTATTTTTCATGAGCTGAACTCAAAGATCTAAGACTTTTTCTATGTACACAAAAGGCCTATTTCTCTCAAATATTGTTCACAAATCTGTCTAAATCTGTGTTAGTGAACGAGATAATCCATCCACCTCACAGGTGTGGCATATCAAGATGCTGATTAGACAGCATGATTATTGCACAGGTGTGCCTTAGGCTGAACACAATAAAAGGCCACTCAACTAAAGGACCATTCTCATCAGACTCCGAAAAATGAGATTCTCAGGTTTGATGAACCTCAATTCCAAGCATCATGTTTGAAGGAAACCAGGCACTGCTCATCCCCTGCAGAGTATCAGCCCAAAAGTAAAGTGTGCTGGTAACAGCCTCATGCTGTGGGGTTGTTTTTCAGTGGGACTGAGGGACTCATCAGAGTAGAAGAAAAGCTCAATGCACCAAAATATTTAGATAGTCTTAATGAAAACCCAGTCCAGAGCATTCAAAACTTCAGACTGTACAGAAGGTTCTACTTCCAACAGAACTATGACCCCTAATCACACAGCAAGAGTGGCATGTAGACAACTCTGTGAATGTCCTGGAGTGGCCCTGCCACAGCCTGGGCTTGAATGCAATCAAAAGTTTCTGGAGAAACCTGAACATGTGCATCTGCCCCCATCCAACCTGACAGAGCTTGAGACGTAAAGAGATGAGGAGAATAATGGCTGATACTTGTCAAATTCTGATATTCAAAGCTTGTCATATCATACCCAAAAAGACTTGAGGCTGTAAAGGTGCTTCAGCTAAGTACTGAGCTAAGGTTATGAAAACTTATGCAATGTAATTATTTCATTTTTTGTATTAATTTACGAAGTTGAAAAAATTCTGTTTTTGCATTGTCATTATGGTGTATGGGTGTAGATTAATGTGGGGGAAAAATTATTCAAATCAGTTTAACATAAGACTGCAACATAACAAAATGTAAAAAAATGAAGGGGTATGAAGACTTTTTAGAGGTACTGTATATATATATATATATATATATATATTATAAGGCAAACAGAGTACTGTTCTCAAGTCACTTTCAAACCAAACAGCTTTCTGTTTGTCAACACGGCAAGTTTGCATGAACAACTTGAATCTGATGCAAAATCTCTGTGTGGAAATTTTCCACCCTCAAGCCAAATTCAACATCAGACCAGTTCGGTAACATTGTAGTAGGGACCAACTCTCACTTTTAACTAGTTGCTTATCAGCATGCCTATTATTAACATATTGGCTGTTTATTAGTACATAGGTCGCAGGTTCGAGTATTGGTACCGGCAGGGATTGTAGGTGGGGAGGGAGAGTGAATGTACAGCAGTCTCTTCCTGTCACACTTCTCCAGGAACCAGGAACGAAAGAGATGAAGAGATACTCAAATATAACTTCTTTTACTTTCCCAATCAAACAGAGGAACACATGGAGACATCGCACATGACGTTTAACAACCGACAGCAAACATGGGGCAGAACACACTATAAATAGACAGGACTAACTAGACACACCTGGAACAGAATCAAGACACATGGCTGGGACTAAATTAACTAATAATGAACAGGAAACAGGAAGGACCATATATGGGCACAAGAGTAAGGGAGACACAAGACATGGGGACACAGGTCTGACACTTCCACCCTCAATACCATGACTGAGGTGCTTTTGATCAAGGCACCGAACCCCCAACTACTCCCCAGGTAGGAGGGCAAAAATGGCTTCCCACTGCTCCGGGTGTGTGTTCACGGTGTGTGTGTGTGTGTTCACTGCTGTGTGTGCACTTAGGTTGAGATAAATACAGAGCACTAATTTTGAGTATAGGTTACCATATTTGTCCACATGTCACGTCACTGTGATATACAATATTAATTTTGCGTGACCACAATCTACATCTCTAATCCTACCCAAAACCTAAACTTAACTAGCCTACCATACTAGCAATTAATACCTAGCAAATTAGGAGTAAATTAATAAATTGTGACCCTATTGAAATGACTGGGTTTTGAACATCAATTCTTTCCAAGCAAATGTAAGGCATGTTCAGTCTGAATTTGCTCAACAATTTGGTAACACGTTATATTATCACATTTTTGATATTCCACTTTAGACATTCTACTAACAGTAAGTAACTTTGCAACTACATGTCAACTAGAAGTTATTACAGTATTAGTAGACTGTCTGCTTAATTTTCTACTAACACTTTATTATGATGGGTCCACAACATACTGAGTATGAGAAACTTTGCAAGTATATGCCAACTTATTCTAACCCTAAGTTATATGTAGATTCAAAGTTTCAAATTAATAAGAATTAGTTGACATGTAGTTGACAAGTAGTTACAAAGTTACTTACAATTATTTGAATGTCTAAAGTGGACGAAATAAAGTGTAACCAACAATTTTTTTTCAAGTGTAATCATGTGAACACACCACAACATAATTGTGATTCTGGGCATGTACATATAAAAGTTGGTAACACTTTATTTTAGGGTCTCTTAACTAGTTGCTTATTAGCATGCATATTAATAGAATATTAGCCATTTATTAGTAGTAATTAAGTACACATTAATGCCTTATTTTACCTTATTCTGCATCCCTGATCCTACTAAATAGCTAAACTTAACAACTACCTTAATAAGCAGCAAATTATAAATTTATTGAGGAAAAAGTTATAGTTAATAGTGAATAAGTGTTCCCTATTCTAAAGTGTTACCGAAAAGTCTCAGGAAGATTTGAGTGAAGAGTAAGTTGTAATATGTACCGGATTTATACCAACGCCCTGCTGAAAATAAATAAATAAAATGTTGGTTATAGATGGCCATCTGGCCTAGTCATTGCTTGTTTAGCAGGTAGGTTTCGTCTGCTTTTTTAGCTGGTCCGACTGATCTTAACTGGTCAGACTGGGAGACGAGGTAACCAGACTGAAATACCTCTACAAACCTCATTTCTGACAGCTGGCCTTGTACCTGACTACTGCATGCTTTCAAAGCAGTTTGCTTACTAATTAAGAGTAGGAGAATAAAGCAAATGAAACTTTCTTTGCAAAAGCAGTGCACTCTAATATTACAAGCCCTCGGAGGGAAACTGCTCCTTTGGAAAAAAGAGAGCGGAGAACCACTTTTCCAATTAAAGGCCTTGAATGAAATCTGCGGCAGCGCTCATTTGAAAGGCTTGATCTATGAGAGCTGTCTGTAGCCAGGGGCAGACGTCGTGACTCACTGCAGTCCACAACCGGCTCTGGAAGTCTGAAATCAAACCTCGCCAACTGTGACCTCTTTTTCTGTCACACATTACAATGTTTATGAATACAATGAATAAAGAGACTAAGAAGTAGCCCGTGGGCAGGTGAAACAATTATCACTGAAATCTCATGTATATGCCCCATATTCCCACACTAAATGTTTCATTAAGCTTCATATGCTAAATTGTTCATAAAAAAATTATTTCATTTTTAGGATAGCTTGTCTCCCCTCCTAGTAATAATCCAGCTTTCCAAAAATATTATGAGTGTGCCTTTCTTTAAAGAGCTCATGAACTGCCTTTATTAAAATTATTTTATAATGTTCCCTGAGGTCTTTATATCAAGGACTTTTATATTAAAATCAGTCATAATTTAGAAATGTATTATACCCTGATTCTAGATCTCTGAATTAATAATGAATTTAAAGGGACGCGTCTCCTTTAAGACATCAGTGTAAACACCTTCTGCTATAATTTTGAAACGTTTGTGCATATAATGTGTTATACACGTGGAACTGTTGAAGCAATGTGCTATGTTTACATTACTCCATCAAAGATTTATTTTTAACTACATGTTTGTTTTTAGCACTGACGATGGTAGACAGTGTTAAACGCAAGAATGCAACGACCAGAGTTTCATAATCTCTCAAATGCTTTCATCATTTGCAACAAAGTGCAGATTCATTATTCAGTGAGATTCATAACTGTTTCATCAGGAGTTTTGGAGAGAGCAGAACTCACGCTGAACGGATGTGATTGACAACTCCAGCGATTATAAAGAGAGCATCGTTTGATTGCTTTCTGTGTATAATTTGAATCACATTTTGAACGTCAGTTTTTTTTAATGCTTTCATTTCATGAAGCCATTTCTAGGGAAAATAAAATCAGCGACTCTTTTGACTTAAGTACCTGTCGAGCAACTATCCAGAACACTTCAGCTTTGTGGATGTGATGCTTGGATGTGCAAGAGCCACTCACATGTTCTTCAGTCACATTTTCTTGAGAGAACATAAGGTCTTACATTTGGGTTTCTATGTCATTAAAAGGATATTTGCAGCAATCACATTTCCTAAAATGAATCTTTTCGTGTTGAATAATAACATGCAGCCATATTAATTATTCATAGAGGCATTAAAAAGCCCAATTAATGGGGAATTGTAAGTACTTTGTGATTAACCCCAAGAATTAATAAAAGCACTGTCACATTAAAACTAGGCTGACCCCATTAGAGTCCTCCAAACAGAGGAGCATTAGGCTTGAGCCAAACTGAGATATTGAGATAAATGAACCTCAAAGAGACGAGACGAGACGACTGCTCTGTGTTCAGCTTAAATCACACCGAATGTCATTTCATCTGTGCATCATTGTGTTTCTGCTCTTCTTGATGAAATGCAGAGCTCTGTACCTCTACTGTACTAGCTACTGTTTAATGTACCAAAAAAAAACAGTAATGTTGAACATACTACATACAACAGTAACGTGTCAACATTTATAACATTTAGAAGATTTCC